>ONZH01009669.1:0-37798 GCA_900303285.1 Rhinella marina
AAATGTCATATGCACCCAAAAATGGTATCATTAAAAACTACAGCCCGTCCGGCAAATAATGAGCCCCCACACAGCTCAGTCAGCAAAAAAAAAATAAATAAAAATCTATGGCCCTTAAAATCTATTTCAGCAAATTCCATGTTAGAAAATGCAGATGTTGCTCCTTTCCATTTGAATTCTGCCCTTTGCTCATACAGCAGTTTACAACCACGTATGGAGTGTTGCCGTATTTAGGAGAAAATGGGTAACAAATTATGGGGTGCATTTTCTCCTGTTATCACCTGCTAACGTTAAAAATTTTGGCTTAAGCAACTTTTTCTTGTAAAAATATAATTTTTCATTTTCATAGCTATGTGTTTCTAAATGTTATGAAACATCTCTGAGGTAAAAGTGGATAGTAAACCCCTCAATAAATTCTTTGAGAGGTGTAGTTCCAAAATTGAGTCACTTTTGGGGGGTTTCTTCTGTAGGGGTGCCTTAATGTGCTTTCCAATATGACACAACACCAATAAGCCATTCCAGCAAAATCTGCCCTCCAAAATTTATATGGTGCTCCTTTCCTTCTGAGAAGTACCGTGTGCCTAGAAAGTTGTTTACAAACATATATGGGGTGTTTCCGTAAACTGCAGAAACAGGGTAATAAATATTGAGTTTTGTTTTGCTGTTAACCCTTGATATGTTATAGGAAATATTGTATTAAAATGAAAAATCTGCACAAAAACTGAAAATTATAAATTTCACCTCCATTTTCCTTTAATTCTTGTGGAACACCTAAATGGTAAACATAGTTTGTAAAACCAGTTTTGAATACTTTTAGGGGTGTAGTTTCTAAAATGGGGTCATTTATGGGTTTTTTTTATTATGTAAGGTCCTCAAAGTGACTTCAGAACTGAATTGGTCCTTGAAGAAGTCGGTTTCGAGAATTTGGTAGAAAATCTGAAAAATTGCTTCTTAAATTCTGAGCCTTCTAACGTCCTAAAAAAAAAAACTTTAATTTTCCAAATGATGCCAATATAAAGTAGACATATGGGGAATGTTAAGTAAAAACTATTTAATGAGGTGCCACTATCTGCTTGCGAGGCGTAGAAATTCAAATTTAGAAAATTACATTTTTTTCCAAATTTTCTGTAAATTTGGGATTTTTTATAATATAAAGGTAAAACTTATCAACCCAAATTTACCCCTAACATCAAGTACAAGATGTCACGAGAAAACAATCTCAGAATGCCTTTGATAAATAAAAGCGTTCCAAAGTTATTAACATATAAAGTGACACATGTCAGATATGCAAAATTTAGCCTGGTCACCAAGGTAAATAATAGCTTGGTCTTGAAAGGGTTAAACATAAAGAAATTCTTAGTGAGAGTGAATTCTAAAATGCGGAGAACAAATAGGCTGTGGGAGCGGTACTGGCACCCCTGAGACTATAGGAAATTATAAACTGCCTTGAGTCCCAATTCATGGGGGATTGAAGAGTAAAGCACCTGCACATCAATGCTTGCTAGGAGGCACTCACTTCCAACATGAATCTTCTCTAGTTGCTTCAGTAGGTCTGTTTTATCCCAGGTATAAGACGGTAATGCCATCACAAATGGTGTTAGAATGCAGTAGATGTAAATGCCTAAATTCTGGCACAAGCCGCCTACACCAGAAACAATTGGTCTACCCTTAAGAAGGGATAGGCCTTTATGAACCTTGGGCAAGCATTTAAAAAGTTGACGTGGGGGAGTTGAAGAAACAAAAAGTCATATTCTGCTAGACTGATGTGATGTGTTGTCTTGGCCTCAACCAGAATGGCCTTGAGTTAATTCCTGTATATATTTTAGTGTGGCCAGAATTTCATATGCTTCATTATCACCTAAAAAAGATTCACACATTTCCCTGTATTGCTCTGCATTCATGACCACCGTGTTTTCCACCTTTATCCAAGGGTTTAATTACTATGTTAGTGTCTCTCTCTAGGCTACAAACAGCAATTCAATTGGAAAAATGGCTAAATGATCTCAGACACCACGTTTAAAAAGTTGTCAATACATGAAAGTTCAACGTTGGAGGGGTGCATCTTATTACTTTTATTTTTGAGATCAGTAAAGGGGCCTTTGCCAGGTGTCTGATCTCCTTCGATCTCAAGACCCTGTAATAGGTGGACTTTCTCCAGCATCTCAAAGGGTATGCCCAGTTCCATACACTTAAGTTTGTCTATATGCTGAAAATGTTTGTACCACCTGAACTTGCGGATAAAACAATCAAAGTTGGGTGTTGGTACAAAGGACAGACTAAGTTCCAGCACCTTGGTTTCTGTTGCACTGAAGGGACGTTAGGAAATGTTAACTCGTGGGCCTAAAAATAAACTTGCGGTAGTTGACTGCGACTGTGCAAGAAATAAAATGGTGCTTGGTTCGCTTGGCCTAAAAAATGTGTATCCTGCCCTCGAGAGTTTCATGCCCATCTTGGCCGACCACGACTTCCCCTACCTCTGTTGGGGTTTTTATTTTGTTTTGAACTTTCTTCTTCGAGTCTGAAAATTCATAATCTGTTGAAGATTGGTCATTGTTAGTTGGCCCTTTATCCTTTTGCAGTTAGAAATGTATATAATCCATTCTCCCTGAAGTCTGACAAATCCCTAATGAATTGGAAGTGTTTCCTCTCAGATGATACAAAAACATTTCAAGATTATTTTGTACTTGGTTTTCTTTATTTTGGAGGTCAGACTCTTGGGAGGAAGATTATGGCACTTAACTGTATATATGCTCGGCTAATTTTTTTTATTCATGCTCAATAGACTTTTCTAACAGCAGCCGTATCAGATGTAGGGAACTATTAGTTGCCTCATTTTCCCACTTGGACATAAGGTTTGGATTTCTAAATCTGGCTGCTGGAACCAGGAAAATCCAAAGGACCCAAGGAGCTATATTATTCTTAATATAGCTCTTGAGACTCTGTACCTTCCCACCACAAGGTGATCTGTCCTTTGTATATTTTGTGAGCTCTTTAAAAGATATGATAGGGAACATATTTATTTTAAGAGAAATTCTATTCAGAAAAAATATCCTTAGCCTTGTTAAGCCAATTGTCAGCACTGAATCCCACTAAAAGAAACCCCGCCATGCCCTATAAACAGTCAAAAAGGCCAAAAATAAAGAGCTGTAATAATCCTGTTCCAAATAATATTCCCAAATTTAGCATGAAAAAAACTTCCACAGAGAGGTGGAATATAGTGGTATATAAAACATCACTTTTAATTAAATTCTCACTTAAAAATGAAAGCATAAATTGAGTCTGGGCGTTCGTATGTCAGGTAAACAGTAGAGGTCTGTCCCTGAGAAAGAAAAATGAAAAATAAATATATGAAAAGAAAAAAGTGATATAAAATAAAAAGGAAATGTTTGCCAAAGTTTGGTGTCCTTGGGCAGTATAACGTCTGAATTATCTGGTCTGAAAAGGAAAGGACAAGGGTGTTAGAAAATTATATTTAAAACAACATGCATATAGACATCTCAAATAAAGCTCTGAATTTCATATGTGTGGTTCAGGCCTTTCGACTCCAGCATCTGTAACTTGTGGACCCAAAAGGCCTCTCTGAACTTGAGAATTTAGAACTACGAAATATTACGCTGTTTAGAAATGAAATGTGCCGGAATAGGTAACAGGGTGTTCTCATATCTGATGGTGGATTCGTGTTTACAGATCCTGTCACATATTTTTCTCCCTCCTATCTAAGTCCATAAGGGCATTTAATGAGAACAAGAGACATTGGAGCTGTTGCAACTGAAAAATCACCTTTAATTACATGTGAGCACTGAGTGCAGTTCAAACATGGAAAGATTCCTTTCCTAGGGGTACTCAAAAAGATGTGTCTCGATTTTCTAAGTGTGGATCCTTTGTCTGCCTTGACCAAGGCATCTTTAAGATTTGTTGGATGTCTATGACACAGAAGGAATGGGGAACAGAATTCTGGGATATGCGAGTATGCCTGGTGCAGCAAATTCCTCTGTTTTCTTAATATACCCTAAATTTTATTCCAAAATGGATGAAAGGTGTTGGCAAACAATATCCTATTACTCTGGTCCCTAAGGGGCTTGGGGTCTTGAGTTATAGCTGGCCCAATGACCTGTTCGGGAAAGCCTCTCTCTCGAAATTTGTCAGATATCTCTTGCAGCCGTTGTGACTTGATTACATCATTATCAACTATCCTGCTCATCATTTAAAATTGCGAGCTGGGTAATGGTTTTGTTATGCTGTATGGATGAAAACTAAAAATACAGTAGACTATTTCTGTCTGTAGTTTTAGTACATTAATCGACTAAGCGTGCCCTCTGCTCCTTTATAGATCATGGTATCTAGGAAATTGATAGATCTGGCGTCCTAATGTAATGTCAGTTGTAATTTGAGCATATAGAGTTGAGATAGGAGAAGTCTTGTAGAAAGTGTGTCACCCCAAATGCAAAAGATATCATCGATGTACCTTTTCCATACAATGACATTTTCTTGGAATAGTGCATTGGGGTATAAAAAAGTCCTCAAAAATGGCCATCTTGCCATTAGCATTTGGTGTTGCCATATGAGCTCCCATCGTGGTCCCTTGTCACTGTATGTAAAAAGTAGAGAAATTGACATTTGGAAATTTGCTAATTTTTCTAAATTTTTGGTAAATTTGGTATTTTTTTTTTTATAAATAAGAATGAAATATTTTGACTCAAATTTGCCACTGTCATGAAGTACAATAAGTGACGAGAAAACAATCTAAGAATGGCCTGGATAAGTAAAAGCGTTTTAGAGTTATCACCACATAAAGTGAGACATGTCAGATTTGCTAAAAATGGCCTGGTTCTTAAAGGGTTTCTGTCACCAGTTTTTTCGGTATGAATCAGGCTGACATTAGAGATGTGCTAATGTCACCTGATTCCAAATATATATCTGTTTTATTTACTGGTGCCCCCATTTTTATATAAAATGAACTTTTATTTTATGCTAATAAGGCTCCTAGGTGTAAGGGGGCGTTACCTCTGCTCCTAGAGGCTCTGTTGATTGACAGGACCAGGCAGAGAAGAAACACTCCATTCACCATAGCTTTTAAGGACCTTCAATGACCATGTGATCAGTCACATGGTTAGGATCACACAAAGCCTGTCTCCTAAACCATGTGACTGATCACATGGTCATGACATCATTGAAGGTCCTTAAAAGCTATGGTGAATGGAGTGTTTCTTCTCCGCCTGGTCCTGTCAATCAAGAGAGCCTCTTGGAGCAGAGGTAACGCCCCTTGCACCTAGGAGCCTTATTAACATAAAATAAAAGTTCATTTTATATAAAAATGGGGGCACCAGTAAATAAAACAGATATATATTTGGAATCAGGTGACATTAGCACATCTCTAATGTCAGTGTGATTCATACCGAAAAAACTGGTGACAGAAACCCTTTAAGGCCAAAACAACCTGCAGCGTCAAGGGGTTAAAATTGAGTTTTTTTTTTTTCATTTTGGTTAGTAAATATCTTTAAAAATGAACTCTTATCCTCCATCCCTTCAACTTTACATTTAGGCAGAAACTCAAGTGGGCAGAAAACTACTTGCTTGAAGGTATGTTAAACATGGCCAATTCCCAGCTCATTTGCATTGACTGACATCTCTTATGTCCGACAACCAGCTGTCATGTAACAATGAAAAAGCGCAGGGAAGGGGCCGCTCTTATCGTGGCTTGAACAAGGGAGTTTGCTTCCCTCGTGAATTCAAGACTGAACGGAAAGTTGCAGGAAAAGATAATAAGAAATCGTTCCAGAATACTGTAAAAAAAACATCATTACAAACTCTGCAATGGCTAGTTGACGTTACCATAGATGTTTTTGGAGCAGTATTTATTGTGACAGGTCCACCTTTAAAGTATATTATCATATATTAAATTTGTCTTGGGTGCCTTGTTTTATAACAATTATAATTTTACTGAAATAATTGCTTATCTATATCAAAATCCCAGAAAAGGAATAGTATTTAAAATTAAAAATGTTTATTAATCAAAACTATTTTCATAAAAAAATGAACAGAATTATTTTTAAAATTTACTCCAACAATCAATCTTCTGTAGTCATTCCTAAAAGAAAAGAGAGAGCTATTGTTAAAGGAAAAGTATGATTTAGGAATAAGGCAAAAAAATTTCCTGTTCGTTAATACATTACTCACCGGCAAAGTTTTCCAGATTCACACAACAGTATAATAGACAATCCCCGTTTTCAACTGGATACATCACTAAGAAAAAAGAAAAAAATTAAGTACCCCTTTTTATTATTTTTTACCATAAATCACATGTCCTTAGAAGCTGTATAAATCAAGCACTTGTTCCACAATAAAAAATATATACTAACTGTCGAGTAATAATCCAAAGACATGACAATGATAGGCATTCCTCAAAATCAAAAACGAAACTTGTTGCGATGTCTATCAATATATGAATGACTTTCTCTCCTGGAAAACACTTATTACAAAAGTTTAAAACGCAAAAAACACAAAAATTTTGGATTATAACAAAAGCCAAAACACTTGAAATTTAAACCAAAAACAAATTTAAAAATTTAAACATCTATATAGTTAATTAATTTTAGTTGGTGACATTTCCACTGTAACGAAACTGGTTAATTTGCATCTGTTTGATTTCATCTTTACTTGGACGTTCAAGATTTGCAATATTCGTTGGAAGTGAGGGTAAACGACTTTGCTAATCATGTGTTATTTTACCACCAGCCATTTTGAGGACGTCTTCAATTAGATCTGCCATGAAATCCACAGACAATTTCTCATAGACATTCCGGACTATCCAACGTGATGTTCCTTTAGGTTGGACCAGCTTGGTTCTTCTAGCTCCGACTTCTTCTGTGTTTGAATGTGAAGATTTCACTCTTGCTTGCTGTCTTCCTGTGTTACTGTTGTGTGTTAGAACAGCTAACTTCGTTCTAGCTTCGATGCTGTTAATTCCGAAATGAATACTTTTGGTGCGATATTTCAATGCCAAACTGTGGAAATTCTCTAGTGCACCAGTGTGACATCCGTGAATTATATGTGGCAGATCCTTTATAACCTGTTGGTTCTTCACTATCTTCTCTATATTTGTATAAGGTGGAGTATCCTTGATGATCCATAAGTAGCTTTTTTCTTCAGTTTCATCTTCAATTGGTTTGTGTCTGCAGTAGCTGTACATGTTACCTTCCCAAGTATGCTGGTTGCAGATATGATGTAGTAGCGAAAACCACTTTTCTTGAAGTAATTCTACATTATTATCACTGGTTTTCCCACACCACCAGAAGTGAAGGCCAATCTTCTCTATCCATGGCGTAATTTGCCTGCATAATTTTAATTTCGATGCCTTTGTAAGTTTTTTTTTGATAGATTTTGCGTAGTGCCATATATCGAATTGATGGTTAATTAGTGAATATGTTGCTTGCATCTTATTCCTAATCCCAACATGACGATCGGAGGCAAAAATCTTGATATCAAGGCCTTTTTCTAGTAGACGATCCATGACAATTCCAAATCCATGTTTCTCCATCGCCACAGAAGATGAACATTGGCTACGTTGCACTACCTCGAAGTCAAGTATAGAGTCTGTGACACAGTCCATGATTATGTACACACAGTATTTGACACTGTGTCCTGGGCTGTCACATTGCCCATCTCCAGAAATGCTCAGTTTCTTCATTTTTCGGCTTTCAAAGTTTGATTCTTGTTGTTTTCTCCAGGCACGGTCGATTGATGGAAAAAGAAACCGGGTTTGATATTGGTAGTATGTTTTTTATATACTTACCAGGCCAAATATGTTCAAGAATTCTTGAATTTTCTGAAAATTTGATCCACTGAATAAAAGTGACGCAGCCAGTTGGAGGTTACCGGAAGAATACTTACCAATTTTGGGTTGGGTCTCAAATATTTCAAAATAGTGACCCGCATAGCATTTTCCGGTAAACTTGCAGTAAGAACCCTCTAAGGTCTTTCTAAAACTTTTGACAAGGTAATTACATCCACTTTGACCATGACATCTTACTTTGTAAATAAGATTGTCTAGGTTGGATTAAAAAACAATTAGATTACGTTGATTGACGTGTTCTTTTTCTTCTTGGATAGGCAGTAGAGGTGCTTCAGGAACTTTGTCTTTGTACAGTAACAGAGCTATATCCTCAAGTTCAGATTCAAAGAAACTTGACACGATGGCAACATAATCACTGTCTTGATCTTTATTTTTAGATTCTTCATTGGAAAATGTTTCTCCCTCTTCGAAATCTTCACAAATCGGAGATAGTGGTGCAAATGAACTTAAAAAATCATCTACAGGTCCAGTAAAGAACTCTTCACTCGAAAATAACCTATTTTGTCTCTTCTTTAGGGGTGAATCAGAATCTTCCCTCTGCCTCAAAAGGTTAGGAGTCAATGTTGAAGCCGTAAAGTCGTCACTGGAGAATTGACTATACTTACGTGCACTTTGACTTTGAAAATCTGACTTCATGACTATAACACTTATTTTCAATTGTGAAAACTGTCTGAGTAGAGACACTTACGAATCCAACTCTTGACATTTCTGTTGATGCCTCATTACTTATTTGGCTGGTTTGTTCTTCCTCGGTGAGATTTGATTTAGCTTCTTGACATCTTTTCCGTTTGGTTGGTCTAGACTTTTGTAGACTCTGAGAATAATAATTCTCCTTCAGTAAACGGAAAGATAGTAGACACGGCATCTGGACGTAGCACACGACCATGGTGTGTAATGTAGGAATCTTCGCGGATAAAAAGAGAGCATAGTCGAAATTTGTTATTTTTGTTCTCTTCTAGAATCTTCTTTGTCAACTGGTCAATGTCGGTAAATTCTTGGGGAATTTCTTGTAGCCAGTGTTTTAATACGTTGAAATTCTTTGGTAAGCAATGAAGTATTAAATCATCACCAGAATTTTTTTTCACTGTTCGGCTGGAACACTGTTGAATAATGCAGCTTGGCATTGTGACGATTATAAATTGCCTTAAAATAGAAAAAAAATAAAAAATAACTACATGGTTACAACACTTTGAACAATGAAATATTAACAATCTCTATTAAAAAATTAATTAAAAAAATGTTCTGGTGAATATGGTATCAGATATTTTAATATTTTTATAGAATTTAAATTATTATAAAATAATGTTAATAAAAAAAGCAAAACAAAATCACGAATGCAGTTTGAAAAAATGTATTTCTTAACAGAACTATCTTTATGCCCAAACAAGTTTGACCGTCCATCATATACTTAGAATGTTTGTTTTTATATAAGTAAACATTAATTGAAATTAATAAGTAATATTGCTTTATTTCAAAATAAAAAATAATTTAATTATGCAATATTACAAACTGTCTATGGCGGGAAACAAAAAAAAAAAGAAACCGTACTTTAATTTATATATATATGTACCGTTACATAGATATATAAATTCTTACATGTTTTTGCATTCTCTGGGAGAAAAATTACCTTCTACTAACTTACCTTTCAATATTAAAGATTTTATAACTTACACTGTTAGTCCAGTGCACCTGTAATATGGTAGCCTACATGAACGAAGAATGAAACATTACTACTAGAGATGCTCGGGTGCTCGTTATTCGAGACACACTTTTCCTGATGCTCGGGTGCTCGTTTCGAGTAACGAACCCCATTGAAGTCAATGGGCGACTCGAGCATTTTTGCAGGGGACCAAGGCTCTGCCTAGGGAAGGCTGGGTGAAAACCTGGAAACATCAGAAAATGATGGAAACACCATGGAAATGGACAAGAAACAGCAGGGGCAGCATGCATGGATGCCTCTGAGGCTGCCTAATCGTACCATTACGCCAAATTCTGGGCAACAGCCTGGTGGTGACCCTCAAGACAATTGTGCTGACCCAGACCAAGATGGGCAAGGCACATGCACTGGCACATGTTAGGAAAGCACCCAACTAGGTGCAACGAAGGCCCATTGCCGCCTGCGGGTGACACCACTGTTCATGCTGGCACTACTGTCCTATCCCCCGCCCCACGACACAGGCATAAGCCTGACACAGCATGGTTGTGACACCAACAAGTGACCAAGTTAGATTGAGGTAGGTGAACCACCCAAAAATTTACCCTGACACAGCATGGCGGTGAACCCAGAGTGACCAAGTGGGACTGAGGTAGCAGGTGAACCCCCCAAAATCTTACCCTGACACAGCATGGCGGTGAGACTGAGGTAGCAGGTGAAGCACATAAAATTTTACCCTGACACAGCATGGCGGTGAACCCAGAGTGACGAAGTGAGACTGAGGTAGCAGGTGAACTCCCCAAAATCTTACCCTGACACAGCATGTCGGTGAACCCAGTGTGACCGAGACTGAGGTAGCAGGTGAAGCACATAAAATTTTAACCTGACACAGCATGGCGGTGAACCCAGAGTGGCCAAGTGAGACTGATGTAGCAGGTGAAGCACATAAAATTGTACCCTGACAAAACATGGCGGTGACAACAGAGTGACCAAGTGAGACTGAGGTAGCAGGTGAACCACCCAAAAATTAACCTTGACACAGCATGGCGGTGACACCACCAATGCCTTGGTCAGACTGAGAGTGCAGTCAAATGGCTGTAGGTGAGCCTCCCAAAAAATTGTTTTAAAGTGTTTGAAGTTGACTCTCCTAAAAAATAGTTTTTGAGTGTCTGTAGTTGACCCTCCTAAAAAATGGTTTTTGAGTGTCTGTAGTTGACGCTCGTAAAAAATTGATTGGAGAGAGGGCCTGTAGGTGGCCCACTGTAAACATTGTTTGAAAACAGAGCCAGTAGGCCCTCTGAATAATTGCCTGTTGGCTCAGCGTTTGTGTATGAAGAGGAGAGGAATCGGATACATAAACAATGTTCATGTTGAGCTGCTTTCCCCCGGCGGAGATTTGAATTCTGGTGAAATCCAGGCTTTATTCATTTTAATGAGCGTCAGCCTGTCAGCACTGTCAGTTGACAGGCGTGTACGCTTATCAGTGATGATGCCACCAGCTGCACTGAAGACCCGCTCTGACAACACACTAGCGGCAGGGCAGTCCAGCACCTCCAAGGCGTACAGTGCCAGTTCGGGCCACGTGTCCAGCTTTGCAACCCAGTAGTTGTGTGGAGCAGAGTGATCACACAGGACGCTGGTATGGTCAGCTACGTACTCCCTCACCATCTTTCTGAACAGCTCCCTCCTACTCTGCCTAGACTGGGGACGGGTGACATAGTCTTGCTGGGGTGACAAAACTGGCAAAGGCCTTGGAGAGTGTTCCTCTGCCAGTTCTTGACAAGCTGCCTGCTCTCCTTCTCTCCTCCGCTAGTTGGCCCGCAGAACTACGTCCTCTGCCGCTAGCGGTGTCAGATGGGAAGGATTGTTCTTTAGAAGTGGATTAGATTGAAAACAATCTATATCTAAAGAACCACCAGAATACTTTGTTTTTAATTCACTTAACAAAGTTTGTGTCTGAAAAAAATAAATAAATTAATAAATATTTTTTTTGTATGTTTAAAAAAAAAAAATTTCTAAGACAAACAATATAGATAGTATTTTATATTTTTAAAAATGTTATAATACTAGACAAGGTATGCTCATGAGGGTGCTACAATCACTACAATCAGATGTGGTAGGAGACATCTACTAATTAATGTAGTAATAATCTACCTTTTCTCTTATTGCTAGCTATGTTCTGTTTATGGGACTATATCAGCAGTCATGAATAAATACGAGAGACCGCACGTGCACATACTACAATATTTCTAATTTTTAAGCATACTAACTGTGGTGATGGCTGTTGCTCCTCCTCAAATTAAATATATAATACTATTCATGACCATATTTCAAAAATATAAAAAAAACATTAACATACTCAATATTAACATTATAACATACCTCATCATTTTCTATTATTTCTTTACTATTATTATTATTATTATTTGTAGTTATATTTTGACTGGAATTCTCAGTAAGGACATTATCACAAACTTCAAAAAGTTTCTATATATAATAAGAAAAATTAATTATTACTAATAAATTATATATTTTGGATTAATAAAAAAAAAAAATATCCACATTGATAATCACTAGAGATGAGCGAACGTGCTCGAAACGAGTACTGTACCGCTCGGCTCCCTTGCGCTAGCAGCCACTTCCGTCTTCTCCGGAGGACGGAAGTGGCTGCCAGCACCTATGCTAGCGCAGGGGAGCCGAGCGGTACAGTACTCGTTTCGAGCACGTTCGCTCATCTCTAATAATCACCATTAATGTATCATAATGCATTTTCTATATTTTCAATAAATTCTTCATTTATTGAATATTGAGCAGGGTATTATGATGGAGGAATTAGAACTATTTTTTTTTTTAATACATTAAATTTTTAAATACATACATAATATAACAATTATTAAGATAAAAATGTAAAAATTTAGTGTTGGGGGTTATTGCATTTGTCTCCTTATAAAATACATCACTACTAGATCTATATTCAATGATAACGTGAAAAAAGAGTTTTTCAAAACATTAATTTGGATTCAATTGCTATGCTTGTGCTGTAAGTGACCATTGTCAATCCCGGATAATCAACAGGTGGCGGTAATGGTGTAACTCTAGCCAAACTATTATTATGCTTTATGTGATAACATTTCAGTGCATTATTTCAAAATATTTGTTTTTTAATAACTTTACTTGCCATCAGGTTAAAACTGTCATCCTCTACGTAGCAAGATAATATTTGGTAGTTAGTACTGACATTAATATATCTGTATTGTCATATCTGTATTTTTAAGCATATGTGACATCTAATGGAGCTTAGAGATTATAAGATATAAGAGATATGTCTAAGGAGATGGAGACCACCTAATAATGAAATATACAACCCTAGCACAATTGTGTTCACCAACTAACTAAATTTCTTTAACAATATAAAAAATTATTATTTTTATAGCATTTAGTATTATTATTAGTATTACTACTAATATAATAAATTTAAAACATTAATCAGATGGATTATTTGTATTGTCACAATAAAATAAATTTTTTTAGGTTTACACATTGACCCACACACTGATCCAGGTGCCAGTGTCACCGCCAGATCCAGTGTGACAAAGGCAACGCACTGATCCAGGTGACAGTATCAACGCGCTGATCCAGGTGACAGTATCAACGCCAGATCCAGTGTGACAAAGTCCAAACTCACACTGAACATGGTGACAGTATCACCGCCAGATCCAGTGTGACAAAGGCAACACACACTGATCCAGGTGACAGTATCAACGCCAGATCCAGTGTGACAAAGTCCAAACTCACACTGATCCAGGTGACAGTGTCACCGCCAGATCCAGTGTGACAAAGTCCAAACACACACTGATCCAGGTGCCAGTGTCACCGCCAGATCCATTGGGACAAATGACAATACACACTGAACGTGGTGACAGTGTCACCGCCAGATCCAGTGTTATCAACGTTGGGATAAGGTTAGGTGAATGAGGCCCCTTTTTGATGAGTGTTATTTTTAAAAAAAATTTATTAGGTAGGTATACTTGGAGGGATAAGTGTAGGTGAATGAGGCCCCTTTTTGATGTGTTTTTTTTAATAGGTAGGTATCCTTGGAGGGATAAGTGTAGGTGAATGAGGCCCCTTTTTGATGAGTGTTTTTTTTTTTAATAGGTAGGTATCCTTGGAGGGATAAGTGTAGGTGAATGAGGCCCCTTTTTGATGAGTGTCTTTTTTTTTTAGTTAGGTATCCTTAGAGGGATTAGTGTAGGTGAATGAGGCCCCTCTTTTTTTTTTGTTTTAAAGGTCTCATCTGTGGGGATAAGATATGTGAATAAGCCCCTTATTTTAGAAGGCTTACTAACGATGTCTTTTGATTATTACATAAATATAATTTGGGGAAGGGGTTTATGGAATGAGCCCCATGTTTGACTAGAACAGTATGGTAATCTTGGCTATTATTAATTTGAACAACCCCTTGGAATCTTTATGGGTTTTTTTTTTTTTTGGATTTTGCAATTTTTTCAACATATAAAACAGTTCTTAGGGTCATATAAATGCAGCCAAGTTTTTAGAAAAATTGCCCAAGTTACCTGTATATTTTGGTAGAGGGTACTCTGTATTTGCCGCTTGCCTAAGAATGCTTGCACTCCGGAGGCAAAATGGCGCGCCTCTGACAGTCTCTCCCGCCACGCCACTCTTCCTTTCCGGGTCGAACGAAGTGCGCAGAGAGCCGGCGCATGCGCAGTACCTTCTCTGAGGCCTAAATACTAAATAGGTATATTAAAAAAAAAAAGTAAATGAACAAATGGTAAAAAATAGGAAGCAGATCTCTTAATAACAATGTGAACAATTAAAAATATGAACAATAAAAGGTAACGGTTGTCAATGGTGGCCACAGTTCATTGACTTCAAATGAAAATAAGTATTAATTGATGATGAATATATTGTCTACTGTAAAGCTCATTAAAGTTTCATTCAAGTTCCAATTCCCTATATAACAATTTTTGTCCATATAATAATTGTTATTCATACATACGGGAGTTATGTATTCATGTATTGGATAAACATATAGTTGATTCCAGTAGTACTGGATACGTTACCCCCTCCTCGTTGTGTTCTGCTGTCTCAGTCCTCCCACGCGTCTAATGCGCGCTCTTTTTGTTGGTGTCCCACGTGTTTGCTGCTGTTTTGTGAATGGAGCGGGGAGTTACGTACTCTTTCTGCGTACAACTCCACTGTGTATTCGCTTGGTACGTTTTTAGTACGCACTTGTAGTTAGCGATCGGAGCGGGGAGCTTCGTACTACTTCTGCGTACGGCTCAGCTGTATGTTCGCGTGTGTACGCTCTTAGTACGCACTTATAGTTAGCGATCTTCAATTCCTCTTTCCCTTGAGTGTGGAAATAGGTTTTCCCTCCGACCAGACCTTTATACACTGCTCTTTGTAAACCCAAACGCGTTTCGGGGTTTCAAACCCCTTCCTTAGTGGATGGCTGCATATTGTTTGTCCTGGTCTATTTAAGGCGTTCCCAATAAACTGGGAGGAGGGAAATTGTTAATTGGATCATTAGCAGTGTTCCAGTCATTGGAAGGTCTGGACCGGATTATTCTTTAGTCATATGAGTGAACATATATTCCATTCCCATATCAAATGAAATTTGATTCCCATGTCAAATGAAATTGGAATTTATGGAATAAGATACAGTTACATAATTATTATAATGAAGTGTCAGACATTGTAGCAGACTTATAATGTAATAAAATACAATAAAAAAATAAAATAAAATGAAATAAAATATATCTTGGGGTATAGGTAATTCAGATAAATATATAACGGAATGTATTAGCTGATACATGTAGGAGATCTTGGGGTACTCAAATATGGATATACTTATCTAGAGGTGAATAGTGTCAGATATTCAGGGTAATAAATAAACAAATAAACTGGTGTATCTTGTTTTTCTTATTCTTTTTAGTTTTTAGTTTGTTATTAATTCTTTGTGCGTCTTCTTAGATTACCGTCGCTCTAAAAATCTTTTGAGGTTAGAGGGGTGGGGGCCTCATGGAGAATAGATCGAGGTGCTGGGTACAGCCTGACTTCAATGTCCTGTCCCCATAGGGCACCCACCCCATGTATCCTCACAAGAAACTAAACAATTCTAATTCTGCATTCAAGCCTCTTGGTGTTAGTGAGTTGAATTAGAAAATTCTCCGAGATTCAATTCTGGACATGTTTAAAATATGATCCCCCCCCCCCCTCCTCCAGTGTTTGGGAACTCTTTCTAAGGCCGCAAAGGTAAGTAGTGTCGGATCCTTATTATGGTGTTCTTTAAAATGTTGAGATAGAGTATGTTGCTCATATCCATTTTTAATGTTTGTCACTCTCTTTTTTAATGTACGTTTTGTCCTACCCACATATTGTTTCTTACAGGACATTGGAGAATATAGATGACATCAGTCGAGTTACACGTAAGGCATTCCTTAATTTTAAGTGTGTAGTCGTTGCTGGTGGATCTAATTTCTAAAGTTTTCTTTGGGAATTTTGTTATTCTGCAATTACTGCAGCTGCCACATCTATAGAATCCCCTCATTCTTAAACGGCTCTCGGTATTCTGTGTGCTATTTCTTTTTTGATTTTTAATGGAGGGGACTACCTTTAGGCCTAAATTTGGTGCCTTGGTATAGGCGATAGATGGTACCTCAGTTAAAATAGGTCCAATTGTTCTATCTCCTCTTAAGTGGTGCCAGTGTTTCTTCACTGTTCCACTTTTTTATATTGTGCACTGTATGGTAAAATAATTCTGATTGGTTGTTCCCTATCTACCGTTGAATTCTTTGTATCTGTGTGGAAAAATTTAGTTCTATTCATTAATCTCACTTTATCCAGAGAGGATTCAATTATCCTCTTTGGGTATTCCTTGAATTCAAATTGTTTTTTTAGCACTGCTGCCTCCTCCTCAAATTTCTCTTCTAATGTGCAATTCCTTTGCAATCTTCTAAATTGACTAACTGGGATATTCAGCAACCACCTTGGAAGATGGCAGCTGGAAAATAAAATGTAACTGTTTTTTATACTGATTTCTGATACGTACTACAAATTAATTTGTCTTGCTGGTGATTAATACATAAATCTAAGAATTCAATATGGTTCTGACCTATATGGGTAGTGAATGTAAGATTGTAAGTATTTGTATTAATGTTTTCTAGAAAGCTATCCAATTCTTCTTTTGAGTCTTTCCAGATGAAAATGATGTCATCTATGTATCTCCGCCATAGGGCCATACTCCGCCCCCCCCCCCCCAAGTTTGGGTTGGATAGTTTCTTTTTCCCATTGTGCCATAAAAATATTTGCGTAACTGGGGGCGAATCTGGTCCCCATGGCGGTTCCGCATTGTTGAAGATAAAAGTCTGAGTCGTACCAGAAATAATTATGTGTTAGTATGAAGTTGATTCCCTGTATTATAAAGTCGATCTGTCTGTTGCATAGTGTTCCTCTATTCTCCAAATATTGCTTCACTGCTTTTGTTCCCTGGTCATGATCTATAATGGTGTAAAGGGAGTTCACATCCATGGTTCCCACATACCAGTCGGACTGGAATTGGATATTTTCTAATGAAGTTATAATGTCTGTCGTATCGTTGATATATGATGGAATGGTTTTGACTATCGGTTGTAAAATTCTGTCAATATATTGTGATAGATTCGAAGTGATGGAACCTATTCCTGAAACTATGGGTCTTCCTGGTGGTTTGTTTGGGTTCTTGTGAATTTTTGGCAGACAATAGAATACCGGCAATCTTTTTTGTGTATTAGTAATGTAGCGAAATTCCCTTTCTAATATTATCCTTTCTTTGTATCCTGTTATACAGTATTCTATTAATTCTTTATTGTAATCCTCCGTCGGGTCTTGTTTTAAGTTCTTATATGTTTTTTTATCTGTTAGTTGCTTGATACATTCATCATTATAGTCTTTAGTGTTTAGAATTACCACTCCCCCCTTGTCTGCTGGTCTTATGGTGATTTTTTTCTTGGGTTTGTAACTCTATAATCGCATTTGTTTCTTGTCTAGTTAAATTATTGTTGGTATGGCCTATTCTCATTTTTCTGATGTCCAATTCTACTCCTTTTCTGAAGGCTGCGATTTCCTGACTTATTTCTTGTTGCGGGAATTTTCTAGATTTTTCTTTTAGCTCTGTATGAATGTATATGGTGTTCTTTTCCATATCCCTCGTTATTGGATTTTTAAAAAAATGTTTCTTCAAACATATTTTTCTAATAAACTTCTCTATCCCTATGCATGTAGTGAATTTGTCTATTTTCTTTGAGAGTGCAAATTTTAGGCCTTTATTGAGCAATTTGAT
Source organism: Rhinella marina (assembly GCA_900303285.1). Classification (NCBI taxonomy): domain Eukaryota; kingdom Metazoa; phylum Chordata; class Amphibia; order Anura; family Bufonidae; genus Rhinella; species Rhinella marina. Next base: position 17,851 of record ONZH01009669.1, read on the forward strand.
TTGAGGGTTGGTTAATGTGGTATCACTTAAATTTACTATATTGTTAGTTATAGCTGTGTCCTGTAGTGTCGTGTGTTGATTTTTCCGTTTCCCTCTTCGTGTCTTCTTCCTGTGTGATTGGGTTGTGTTCGTGGTCTGGTCCAGTGATCGTCCTCCCATTGCCGTGTCTGCTGTGTATGATGTGGATGTTTCGGGTAGTGTGGTTGGTTGTGATTCCTCCTGTGATGTGGTGATTTTTCTCTGTTTTGGTTCATTTATTTGGTGTGTTTTTACTCTGTGATGTGGTAGAGTCTGATCTAAAAAATGAGGTTCCGTGAGTGGTTCATATCTATTTGTTACTGGGATTGTGTATCTTTCTGGTGTGTTGTATCCCTCTGTGATGGTAATTTTCTTTTATTTCTGTTCTAATTTGATTACTACTGTTGTCCATATTGTCTTGTTGTAGAATTTCTGTTTGTTTCCTCAATTTTAATTTCCTGGCTTTTTTTTTATTAATTATTTCCTTCTCTAAATTATCTAGGCTCTTACATATCCTCTCATGCCATTTTTTAGTTTCTTCATCTTGTGTCATCTCATCTATCTGTTGTTTGAGTTTGTTGATTTGTTCCGTAATATCCTGTACTATTTGTGTGCGTCTTTTGATAATCATGGTCACTAAAATTGTTGATTGTGTTTTTAAAAACGTGTCCCATTCCCTCTGAAAGTCTTCATTGTACAGATCTTGTGCTGGGTCTTTTACTAGCATGAGGCCCTTTGGGATCAGTCCATTTTCTAGGTACTGATTCAAGGATCTGATTTCCCACTTCTGTCTTAGCTGTTTCATTAATAATCTCTCTAATTCTTTAAAAATATTTCCATTGGTCTTAAATAATTATTGTTTGTGGATCAAATTGGAAATTGTCCACGTTTCTGTATTTTTTCTCTATACAGTCCCAAATGTTCATACTTCAATGGTGGGAGCTCAACTAGAGGGTAGGTAATACAAATTATACCATTTTATTATATCCCCACCCTTTCCTTTATTTTCATTTAAATAAATCCTGAGTTTAATACGCCTACAAAAATGTAAAACCATTTCACAATTAAACCAATCCATGTCTTTAAGTCTCCTGCTTAATAATTGTAGTTCATTCTGAGAAAGTTCAAAAGAAGAAATATTTACCACTGGTGTAGTATCTATGTCCATTATTTGCTTTGTGTGATTGTGTTGGGGAAGTCCCTGTTGTGGTACAAGGTCCCTGCATCCGCTTGGTGGTTTCTTGACAGGTGTAACCCTCATGCTGTTGCCATCTTTGTCTGTGGCATCCTTCCAAATAACCCCCTGGAATGGTTCCATAAAGAATTATGTAACATTCTGGCCACTGCTTTGGAATAATGTCTGATTAGCAAAGCAGAATTCAATGCCCTGCTACCCCAACATCCACAAATGGCATGTTTTTATAGCTTGCCAAAAGTTCACAAGGGCATTAAGCCTCTTAAAGGGAGACCTATAATGTCACACATCACATTAGTAATTATATTGACGTGATATTGAGACCCTTTGTCATGGTGTTGCCATCTTATGTGAGGGATTTAATGGAAATAGTCAACAAACTTGATGGCCTATACCTTGAAGAGGAGGGAACCATATTGGCCAGCCTTGATGTTGAGGCCTTATATAGTTCGATCCCTCACATTGAAGGATGTCAGGCAATTCAATATTTTCTACAAGAAAGAGGCAATGATTTCCAGGCACATAATCAGTTTGTCTACCTTCTTGAGTTTGTTCTGAATCATATTATCTTTTTACTTGATCTCTTCATCTACCACCAGCTCAGGGGCATTGCGATGGGAAGCCCCTGTGTGCATCGTACTCCCAATCTGTATCTTGGCTGGTGGGAAAAAGAGACGGTATTTGGGGAAGATTTATATGTATGATCTTCACACATATCTTTATGGTTACAGTATATCGATGATGTACTTATTTTTTGGAATAATACTCAAGCAGAATTCATGAGCTTTGTTATTATTGTGAATAATATCTCCATTGGGTTATTCTTCACTTCGGAAATACATTCTTCCCAATTGCCTTCCTTGATCTAATGATCATGTAAGCTAATGATGGCAAAGTACATACTACCTTATTTGGTAAAAACATGGTGACTAACAACCTATTACACTGGGATAGTTGTCACCTACTTCTCCTCAAAAAAAGGATACCCAAAGGACAGTATCTTCGGGTCTGCCGCACTTGCTCATCCATCTCCGACTTTCGACATAAGGCTTGGGAGTTGGAGAGATTTTTGCGATATGGGTACACTAGGCAGATATTACACATGGCGTATTACCATTCTGTATCCTGTGCATGGGAATCATTGCTCAATTTGCACAATAGCCGCGGTCGATGCTGCACATAAGACGGTTAAACAGATACTGTCCAAAAACTGCAGTATCCTTCAGATGGACCCAGATGTGGGTCATTAAGTAGGCAATATAGCTTTGATTACTTACTGGAGAGGTTGTAATCTGAGGGAACGACTGGTCCACAGTTCTTTTTTCAGACCTCTCAATCAACCACCTGGCTTGAGAATAACCTGAAGGGGACATTTAGATGCAGGAACTGCATAGCATGTGACTCTATCAAACCAAGCTGCACCTTTTCAAGAACAGCCACCTCCAAATCCTTTTGCATCAGAAGTTTCATTAATTGTAAAACTTCTGGACTGGTGTACTTGGCTACTTGTAGTTGTGGACTGCAATATGTAGGGAAAACCATCCGCAAGTTTCGACGTCGCATAGGGAAACATCTGAATGATATTCGGAACCATTCAGATACCCCGATCGCATGCCATGTGGTGTCTGAACATTCGGGTAATTTGGGAGCCATCTATTTTCAAGGAGTTGAGGTGGTGAAACCCTACCCACGTGGAGGGAATTTTGACCAACAGATGTTACAAAAGGAAGCCCAATGGACTTTTAGACTACAGAGAGTGCGCCCTCAGGGACTAAATGATCATATATAATTTTCAAGCTTTATTACTTAAGTAAAATATTAGTTAATGTAATTTAGAACTTTATATAAAACTTTACTCAAGTTTATCCCATACTAATAGAATTCTGATGTGGATACAGTCGTCAATATCTGCATAGTAGGGCTTTTAAATCCAATACCACATATTCCACACAGTCTATACACTCAGTGGACATTGCCTACCCTTTTTCACTTAGTTTTCTATGGTTTGGTTTTTTGGGCTTGAGATCAGACATTTGTTATAGTTGTGCGTTATGTGGGGTGTAATCTCATATTGTTGCCCGATGGACCTATTCTAATCCCTAGAGTGGCACTCTCAGGATTACAATGTTGACAATTGATAGGTTGGGCACGGTACCCCCTATGCCCTCAGCCCTTATATATGGAATGATCCCCCTATATGACCTGTGAGTGTTAGCAGTGGTCCTTTTAATGATATATGATAACATGTCAGTAACAGAACAGCACACGTTATGTTCTCCATTTGGTTCCATTGGGCCAATTCTCTGGTACTCTCAGTACAAACGGTGATGCTTGATTGTGACCTGTGACGCCTAATGCATAGCTTGGGTATCATTCTGTTTAGAGTATTATGTAGTGGTATTAGGTGTTGGGGTAACTCCGGGTGTCCTATATCATTGGAACACCCTTTTTGGATACAGTGCACCCTGTGGACTCCTATATCCAGTCCCAACAAACGCCACTTATTCACGCTTATCTCATTTGAGGAACTTCCCTTTATTTTAAATAAATGTTTAATAAAGATTAGTTTTAGCGTCGGTACACATTATAGTGACTTAACAAAAATCACAGATAAAAAGATAAAAAACATCCTGCACGATGTAATAAATAATTGCGGATGTCAGTGGCTACAGAAAAAAAATGTTTAATGCACTAACAAAATAGATGCAAGCAATATATATAAACTAAGCCCTCACTCTGATATGATAAAATCTGAGACTCTCAGCGAATATATTTTGATCAAAACACGTGGAGTCCAACGTGGCTACTCGCGTGACTCGAGTTCGCAGGTCCTGTAAGGGGTAATGTGTCTTTAGGATCACAGGTCCTATATGGAGTATGTTTATATAATAGACCCTTTTTGGCCCAGAATATATTTAGCATATGATAATTCCAATAGCCAAAGGCTATCTAATTCTGTTTGTGGCCCTTAGATAAAAAGTAACTTTTATTTATATCATAATTAAAATTGTGACATAACACAAAGAAACAAGAGTTATATATACACACTATTGGTGCCTATCCAAATAAATTGTGAATAATCTTAAAAAAGGTAGAGAGTGGGCATGGGTATTTATTCACTTTCTGTTTTTTTCTTTTTGTTATCTCATACTGTTATTCGGCACAGGGGTCTAGTTTTTAGATTGGTGTCTCCTAGAAAGGATTGAAATCCAGTATTTGGTGTTAATAACTTCACACCAAAATCTCTGAATGTTTTGTCAGGGTACTAATTCACTAGGTTTAGTAAGTGTTAGATTTTAACATATGTATATTTTTTCTATTTTGATTACTAAGTTTGTATTCACACTCCTCTCCCCTCTAACTGAGGGAGGGAGTAAAGGCACAGATTATTCAGCGTTGTCCAAGATGTTTATTTTCATACATCTTGATTCCCCTTTCATATGGATTTCATTCATACAGGGAACACCAAAGCCCCCTCCCGCCTAATATCATCAGTTGTTTTTATTATTAGACGGCTAAGAGGCGTCTGCAGTACGTCTCCCGGCACTCTGTCTAAAGCCCAGCCAATTCTCTAATTTAAAATTCTATCTAGTGCTCCCCCGACATGTTTCGCCAACTACATGGCGTCTTCAGGGGTAACGGAGCAACTAAGCTGAGCGCTCCGTTCCGATAATTATTTATAATGGGAGAAGGACCTCCCTCTCACTCATCCTCGAATCGGGGCGCCCAGGATCTAACAGACAGCTCTATTAGGCTAATCTAAACAGAGAATAGCACTCTTTTTTACCTGTATAGGTGAATTGTTAAATGACGTAAGAGCGCTAAGTCCCGCTCCAACCAGGATTCTGCACCAATCAGCTGTGCGGCTTGATTCTGCACTGCGCATGTCTTAGGTAATAGACTCTAGATCTCTACCATCACGGTATGACTGCGCATGTCCCAGGTGATAGACTCAGAAGCATCTTCTTCCCCAAGTCTGCGCATGTCCCCAGTAACAGTCTCCAAGACACTTTGTTGCAACCACTTCTCCAATGCCTGCATCAGGTGCTTATGGATAATCTGCAATGTATCATCTTATGGATAGTCCAAATACTTTACAATGCGCATGCTGCTTTCTGGTTTTATTACGGAGATTCTGGATTGTTAATATCTATTCTGCTTTTATAAATTCATTTTACACACCTAACATTATATAGTTTTTTTTTACCTAGGCTGTCAATTCACAAATCATTTGGTGGTTGCTATCATCTTATTATTTATTAACTTATTTTTTCAAATTATTTACCTTATTTTCAATATATTATTTTTGAAAACAATATTACTTCCTTATTTCAAAACTATAAAGATTAATTAAATAAAGGCTGAAAAAGAAAAGCCTTCATTAAGGCCTATTGGGCTCATTGTATTAAGCCTGTAGATCCATTTGGCCTCCGTTTTCAATAGTTTATTGTCCAGGTTCCCTCCTCTTGGGCCTAGGGAGCCTTTCTCTATCCCCCAAAACTTCAAGGAATTCACATCATTATTATGATAATATCTTAGATGTCTCGCTATTGCCGTATCCTTTTTTGTTTCTATTGTACCTAAGTGTCACGATATCCGCCTTCTCAACTCTTGAGTGGTTTTTCCCACGTACAATTTTGGACATGGGCATTTTGCAATATAGACTACACCTTGTGTTTTGCAAGTTATCGATTCTCGAATCTCATAAGTTTTTCCATCAAAGGGATTACTAAACGATTTGTTTGTAGAATAAATTTACAAAAGGAACAGTCTCCACAAGGTGTTGACCCCCTATAAAGAAAGGTGTAATTTAATTTAGGTGATAAGGAGTCCTGATGGTGACTGTGGACTAAAAGGTCCTTTAAATTAGATCCTCTACGATATGTGATACTGGGATGAGGGCTCAAAACTGAGCTAAGATCTTTATCAGATTGTAAAATATTCCAATATTTTTTTAGGATATTACAGATCTCTTTTGTATACCCATCATATGTCCCTATGCATCTAATCATTTTCTTAGTGTTTTTAGGGGTTGTTTTTAATAAGTCATCCCTATTCATTGATCTTGCTCTATTATAAGCTTTTTTAAGGGGACGTGTCGGATACCCTCGGTTCTGAAATCTCTGTAATAAATTCTCACTCTCCATATGGAATGATTTTTCTTCAGAACAATTGCGACGTGCTCTCAAGTATTGTCCAGTTGGTATTCCCCTTTTAAGGGGTAGAGGGTGCCAACTTTCCCAATGCAAATATCCATTAGTGGCCGTTTCTTTTCTATATATATCCGTACCAAGAGTGCCGTCTCCCAGTTTTTTTTATCTTTAGATCGAGGAAGCAAATCTCCTCCTTTTGTATTTCATACGTATATTTCATGCCTATTGTATTAATATTTAAGATATTAACAATATCAAAAAATTGAGATGAAGTGCCTTCCCACAGAACGAGAATTAGTACCCTGACAAAACATTCAGAGATTTTGGTGTGAAGTTATTTACACCAAAGACTGGATTTCAATCCTTTCTAGGAGACACCAATCTAAAAATAGACCCCTGTGCCGAATAACAGTATGAGATAACAAAAAGAAAAAAACAGAAAGTGAATAAATACCCATGCCCACTCTCTACCTTTTTAAGATTATTCACAATTTATTTGGATAGGCACCAATAGTGTGTATATATAACTCTTGTTTCTTTGTGTTATGTCACAATTTTAATTATGATATAAATAAAAGTTACTTTTTATCAAAGGGCCACAAACACAATTAGATAGCCTTTGGCTATTGGAATTATCATATGCTATATGGAGTATCACTCTTCCGTAGATGATTCTATTTATTATCCTTAATAATGGCGTCTCCTCGATATTGGTGTCTTTTTCAAATGGTTCTGTATTGTTGCATTAGATGCCCGCAGTTAGTTCACCTTGACAAAAGTACCAAACACATTTCGGAGTGTCTTACTCCTTCCTCAGTGGTATAATGTGAACTAACATGGCTGCACATTTATAGATGAAAAGTTTAATTAAGGGGTGGTAACCCTTATTGGTCTTAACAATAACTTAGAAAACCAGAGCTGGAATTCTGATATCAAACTCTTATACCTGTATGTATGTGTGTGTGTATATATATATGTTTCCAAAGATTATCACAATCACATTTATAGCATGTATTTATATATTTAAAAATCATCAATTCTTGGAAATGTCAGTATATAAATGCGTTTCTTGTGAGTTTCTGATGTGTTTTTAATGCGTTTTTATTTGGAGAACCTTTATTAGTTAATTTATGACCTCCTGCAGGTCTATATCTTAGGTTTACAGTCGTCTTATCCAAAGATACACATTTTCTGTTTAATTTTCAATCATACCTTTTCTCCTAATTGCTGATGGCATATATAATAGGATGTTCTAATGTATCCCCTATCTATATTTTCTTTAGGGCCCATTTATACGACATATGCCCTCCGAGACATATGGACCTTATGTCTCGGAGGGCATAGTGGGAATATTACTTACAGAGATAATTTAAAAGTAAGTATTTATGTATGTATGGAAGAAGCTTCAGAATGATGAAGAAAATTGGGGAGACCAAGGAACCCAAATAGAATATGGGGTGGAGGCCTTCCAGGGAGAGGAGTTAGTTGTGCTGGTAAACAGCCTGACGGCAATGTCCCGTTCCCATAGGGCAGCCACCCCCCATCTACAGGAACCCGAACATCTCCATATCTCCCTTGGAACTAAGGTATCAAATTCAAAAATCCTCCCCTTCCATGGCTTTTTTTTATTTTTTCCAATGCTGTAAAGAAAAGTTGGGTAGGATCTTGGTTATGAAGATCTTTAAGTTAGTTGGAAACAGAATGTTTTTCGAGGCCCTTTTTGATGTTATTTATATGCTCTGCTATTCTAGTTTTGAATGGTCTTTTTGTGCACCCTATATATTGTTTCCGACAGGGGCATTCTAATAAATAAATAACATTGTTTGAATTACATGTAAAAGTATCCTTACTTGAGCATTGAAGAGTTCTGTGTACAGCATATTTTAACTGTTTTCTTAGGAAACTTGGTAATTTTACAGTTGCATCATCTGCCACATCTGTAAAAACCCATTAGGGACAACCAGTTTGACTTGACCTTGTTCTTATTTTTTATTGTCGGGGCAGCCTTAAAGGAAATCTGTCACATGTTTTAACCATATGAAAGTATTAATATTGCCATGGCCAATAAAATACCTTCTTTCTTGGTGTAGTCTTCTTTCTTTGTTTTATGGTTTTGTTTTCTTTTAAATCCAATTTTTGTATTATGCAAATTTTTCAACAAGGTGCCCAGAGGGGCATTTTTCTCTTTCCCTTGAGCCCAGTAACGCCCCCTCCAGTGCCTAGCCCGCCTTTTTTCAGATCCCAAGAACACCTCTTCACATAAGAAGTAACCACCCAAACCAGCACCGTTGGCCGCCACCCCCTCATCTAAGTCACTGGAGCTATTTAACCACTCCTACAGCTGCCTTGCTTCCAGTCCCGAAATCAGTACAGATACTCTTAAGGGCAACAGCTTCAAAAGCGTCACTGGGCATGCGCTGAGACCAGTGACGTAATCATTCAGCTGTGCGCATCCAGGAGGGAGGAGAGGAAGCGCACTAGGTCACCAGTGCAGCAGCAAGACTAGCCTAAAGTTCTTTTTGCACAGTATAAGTGTAGGTAGATAGAATTAGGTTATGGGCCATCATAACCCCCCCCCCTTCACAAGAGTATTGTACTGTAACAACAATGACATTGTTATCAAGCACTACCCCCATCACTGTCTGTACGCCCAGAGGTGCCCCCTTCATAGCCTGTACGCCCAGAGGTGCCCCCTTCATAGCCTGTACACCCAGATGTGCCACCATCAAAAACAGTACGCCCAGATGTGTCACCCTCACAGCCTGTACACCCAGATGTGTCACCCTCACAGCCTGAACACCCAGATGTGCTCCCTGGCATAATTATGTTTTCGATTTGTCCTTTGCGACCGGATTTGCTTGAAACACTGACAATACAGGAAGGCATTTTTGTAACTGATTTTGGTAAGAAGTTTAACATCGTCCTAGGGTGAACATTTTCAAACTGCAGATTATTCCTGTCTGTTGATTTTACAAACAGGTCAGTAGTGATATTGCCATTTTCATTTTTGAGGACCAAAACATCTAAGAATTGTAGTTCCTGAGGTGAACGTACTATACTAAATTGTAAGTCACGATCAAAGTTGTTCAGTTCCTCCAGAAACCCATTCAACTACAGTGTATCTCCATTCCAGATAGCAAACACATCGTCGATGTAGCGCCAACAACATTGTAGTGATGAAAAGTGTCTATAAATGTATACTACATCTTTCTCATTGATGCGTAGGTGGGCGTCACATTTGACCCCGTAGCGGTCCCCTGCCACTGTCTGGAGAAATCATTATGGAAAAGAAAATACATTTTTTGCAAGCTCCAAAAGTTCCAAGAGAAATTCACACAGAAGAAAAGAGTAATCCGAAGTCTCCGATGTGCGCCTTACTGCTTCAAAGCCTCTTTTGTGTGTGATTGATATGTATAAACTTACCACATGAAAGGATACCAGAGTCGCTGTGGAGGAAAGGTTTAATTATAGGTTTACTATTGAAATGACCCATTCAACCACATGATCATATAAACATAATCAAAGTGTTGATCCTGGAACCTACCAGGTGAAGCTGATTAAAAACATAATAGTAATAAGAAAAACGAAAAAGTTCTTGCGATATCTCCATGAGTGAATACAACTGCTTGAAACATACTGTATATCCAAATGGTATCAGCAGCTTAATGTAACATTTAGCAAGTCTTAATAAGGCTAAGCAGACCTTTGCTTTATCACATTGAAACAGGACTTTATAAATAAAATGAACATTTGAATTATATACAAAAGCATAACCAGGTCAATATATGTAATGTCGCAAAGCACTAACATATAGATCCTTAGATACTTTCAAAGCCTTTTCAATAGATAAAATCTCTAGATCTCCACGTGGAGGAAAGGAAGCCTTCTGGATTTTCCATTTGGATACTAGATATCCAAACGGATTGAATCTGAGAAGAGAGCGGTTTTATTTTAATCTGTTACAGCTATATAATCTCAGGCTTTAGCGCTAAACCATAGGTTATGTTGCTGGGGTTTATAGGGAGAGTGACGTAGTACTGCAGTGGAAATGAGAAAATTTCCAGCCATGCTTGTTCAACCAATAAAATCCACATTTATTCCAGGCAAGTAAGCTAGTTGAGAATACATTAGAACAATCTCCCCCTGTGTTTGTAGTGTTTTAAGTATCACATACACAACGTGCAATATGTGTAGGACATAAATACTGGTGTATAAACCAACATTAGTAGTGTAAGGAACACTTAATTTTTAATCTTTATATACTGTAACTTTATAAGTGTTATAGGCAGTTACTTGAAAACATATATATTTAAAGGGAACCTGTCAGCTCTGAAACACCCCCTGAACTATAGTAGGCTGTGTATAGTGTAAGTGACGTCGAGTCTGGTTATGTAATTTTTATCTTCATACTCACTTGCATTCTGACGCTGTGCTCCCACAAACCTGCAGTAAAATGCACTCACTGGACTCCAGTGCTCATTCACATAATGGAGAGGACTCAAAGAGGAGTCCTCTCAATGCATTTTACTGCAGGTTTGTAGGAGCACAGTGTCGGAATGGAAGTGAGTATGAAGATAAAACTTACATATTCGGATTCAGCATCACTTACACTATACACCGCTTACTCTAGTTCAGGGGGTGTTTCAGGGCTGACAGGTTCCCTTTAAAAATTAAGACACAACCAGGGAGAGATCATTTTATTTTTAAAGGGAACCTGTCACCTGTAGCCAAAAAAAACTGTTAGTAGTACCTTAATTTAGGCGCCAGGGTGATGCTGAATAAGATCTTCATAAGGAGAAGAGATTCCTCAAAGTGGCAGAAATTGATCTTTTAATTCTCCTGCGCGCGCTGTCTTGACTCCGCTTGAAGTCAAAGGGGCAGCGGCCTCCTTGCTTCAAGTCAAGCAAACCACTCCCCTGGTCAACTTGACTGACAGGTTGCAGTTGGGCCAAGGATCGCGCAAGTCTCGCGCATGCGCGGTGTGCGATATCTCCCTGCGCGATCCCGGCTCCGGCTCTTCACTTTGCCGGCGCTTTTGTCTGTACAGCGCATGCGCCACAGAAGCAAGCGAGTCCCTGCACGCAAGGGGTCATTGAAAGTGTCGGAACGCCCGGCCATACGCTGGGGCGTGCGTCTACTGTGGGTGAGCGTGACCTCTGGCTGCGTACGTGCAGAGTCAGGTGCCAGCAAGTCAGCGGTCGCGCTTAACCCCTCTCTCCTCTGGTAATAAAAGTGGTATTTGCCATGTATTTTCAACATCATTTCAGGTCACAAACATTCTTATAGCCATGTCATTACACAGGACGCATATATAGTGTTTATTATTTAGGGGAGAACAATAATATGAAAGTAAAAAAAAAAACACATTGGCATCCATGACAATATCAATACAGACTTGAAATGAAATCAAGGGTTAAAGGGAAAAATAAAGTATTAAAAACAAAAAAATTTTCCCAACACAGATGGAGGTAAAAAAAAAAAAAAAAACTGTAAAAAAACACATTTGTCCAAAACTTACCACATGAAAAAACATCTACCCTCCTCATCATATTACATCTAAGGCCCTCTTTAACACGAACGTACTATTTTACGGCCCACAAATTGTGTATCCGCCAAAAAAAACGTACGGCTTCCATATGGCATCCTTTTTTTTTGGCGGCTGCATTGTAATAATGCCTATCCTTGTATGCAACACGGACAAAAATAGGTAATGTTCAATTTTTTTTGCAGGGCAACGGAACGGGCATACAGATGCGGACATTGCACAGAATGCTCTCAGTATTTTTTAGCGGTCCCATAGAAATGAATGGGTCCACATTTTTTATGTGAAAAAGGGCTCATTCACACGACCGTGGTTTGGTTCCGCATCGGCTCGGGTGCGGACCCATTCACTTCAATGGGCCCGCAAAAGATGCGGACAGCACTCCGTGCTGACCGCATCCGTTGCTCCGTTCCGTGCGCCCACAAAATTTTTTAGACATGTCCTATTCTTGTCCGTTTTGCGTACAAGAATAGGCATTTCTATTATAGGCCGCCCGTTCCGTTCCGCAAATTGCAGAAGGCACACGGGCGGCATCCATGTTTTGCGGATCCGCAATTTGCGGACCACAAAATACGGCATGGTCGTGTGAACAAGCCCAAAGGCGGATCGTATCCCACCAAAAATAGTGTCGTGTGAAAGGCATAATGATTATATTTGTCCCTTGGGTCCGTTTACATCGCCATGTGAAAGGGTTCCCCCCCATTCTGCAAATTTGGGGAATAGGTGCGGACCCGTTCACTTCATTGGCCTTCACATGATCTTGTTGAGCGGCGGCTCTGCAAGAAATTGAAGAACATGTCCTATTCTAGTGTGCAATAGCGGACAAGAATGGGCATTTTTAATGGGGCCCCCAGCTGCATGTTCTGCAATTAGCCAAACACAAGCCAGGTGGCATCTGCAATAATATGGCCGTCTGAAGTGCCCCTTTGACCGTGTGAATGGTGCCGCATCTATTTCCCAATATTTCAGAAAAAATGCTGCTCCATTCACCTATACGGCTGCCCCCAGCCACTCCGCGTAGTCTGCTCCGTGTCACCCTTAAAAAAAAAATGACGCATGTACTATACTTGTCAACATAAAGGGACAATTATAGGATTTTGGAATGGGGCGCACGGCAATGTGTTCCGTGGGGGGAGTGGGAGTCACACACCGGGTGGACCCACCGCAATCCCACAACCACCCCCCGTATAATTTCTGTTCCGCATTATAAAGTACGTTCTTGTGAATGTTGTCTAAGGCTACTTTCACACTTGAGTTTTTAACTTCCGGTATTGAGTTCCGTCATAGGGGCTCAATACCGGAATAAAGCGCTTCAGCATTGTCCCCATTCTTTGTCAATAGGGACAAAACTGAACTGAAGACAATGGAATGCTCCTAAAAGCATTCCTTTCCGTCTTCAGACCAGAGGGCAAACTGCAGCATGCTGCGGATTTCTCTCCGGTCCAGGCATCAGCACCAAAACAGATCCGGAATAAACCCAAATGAAAGTCAAAGGGTACGGAGCCGTTTGGTGTGACACAATGGTAAACGGATCCGACCTCCATTGACTTTCCATGGAGTTCAGGACGGATCCCTGGCCTGCACATTCACATACATACAGATACAGACATATACACATACATAGACATATACACATACAAACAGACGCAGACACATACTTACATACTCCAGGCAGGCCTTCACAGCACACGTGGCGCGCAGCTATTACGATTCCCCACAGCGCCTTCTGCGCTGTGAAGACCTGCTCCCTGGAGTATGTATGTGTATGTGTGTCTGTTTGTGTGTGTCTGTGTTGTGTGACATGTGTGGGGCCGGAGCGCAAGAAGCTGAGCGGTAAGTGACATTGGTTCCCTGTGCTACTGCAATGAGCGCTACCATCATTATTGGTGGCAGCATTCATTGATTCTGAAATCTGCAAGGTACCAGACAGCTGGCAAACGCGGTCCATACCGCTGTCCGCCATTTAAGTACTCCTGATCCACACTGTCAATCCTTGTAGTATAGCCACACTGGTTATTGTCCCCATCTAACTCACCTCAACAATATTTGCATATTCTCGCCATATAGTAACAACACACTTTGTTCTTCATTCATCCTCTTCACAATAATATTCATGGAATATTAGAAGTTATAGACCTAATTTTTTTTTATTTATATTTTTTATTATTTCTCAATAGAAGCTGTATTATATAAAAAAAAAAAAGAATAAGATGGAACAGGTAATTTTAAGTAAAAATAAAATCTCTTTATGTGGTAATATAGAATGTGTATTCAGAAATTCCGATTTTACAGAACATTGAACAGGAACCAATCTCTCTAACAATCACCAATATGACTGATTCCACTGTGATGATAGAATCTAATTACAACATTCTTGCTTGCATCGAAGAAGACTACAATGATGGGGAGATAGTCAATCTCCAGGTAAATCATTCAATTGAATACGCCATAATGTTAAATTTGGTAATTAAAAAAATATTCAATTTTTTTTTCTTTTAATATTAAACATTAATATTTGTTTTATTTCATTTTTAGTCCCTATTTCAGCAAAAATTTTAAATTGGAGTTCATGATTCTGAAAATATATCCTGCGAGACAATCAATGAATACACCTCTGATTTACCAAGAGAAATAGAAAATAGTAAACATGAGGGGTAAATAGAATTTTAATAATTAAAACAATTTTTTTCAACTCAATTTTGTTTCTTATTGGTAAGTCTAATTTCACTTTAACGGTTTCTATTTACAGTATTGAGTTCGGTCATAGGGGCTCAATACTCTAAAAAAAGGCCTTCAGTTTTTTCTCTTCTCATTTACAATCTTGATAGAAAATAATCGAAGAAAAGCGGATGCTCCTTTGTAGCATCCAATTTTGTCTCCATACCACAGTTTGCTGTCCATCATGGGCATCTACACTAAGACAGATCTTGAATGACCCCCAATACTAGTCAATGGTTAAGTATATGTTTGCTGTGACACAATTAGTAAACGTATCTGTGCTCGATTGACTTTCAGACATACACAAAGACATACATACACATACAAAGACATGCTCCCAGCACCTCTGCACATAACAGGAGGACTGCGCACACATAGGAAGATTCTCACTCGTTCATAGGGCACTGTGTGTAATCCTCATATGTGGGCTGCGTCCTCCTCTGGAGCTGTTGGGAGCATGTAATTATGTATGTTTGTGTGTGTGACAAGTCTGTTTCGGGAGTGTATTTGGGGTAAAACGGATCTGGAGACAACCTTCACCCGCCTCATCCGTCCTGCTGCTAATAACAAAGTTATGTTACTGAATTATTTAAATTTAAATATGTATCTTTTAAAGTTACATACATTAGGATCAGCCCCTTAAAGCCTACATACTGGCTGGTAGAGCTTATCATGCTGATTAAAAATTGACTTTTTTTTCTGTATGATAAATAGCTGCAATTAAATCAGCGTTTTTATTCATATGCAAATGAGCAGATCTCAGTGGTGCAGCTGTAGTGTATTTGATATTTACTTGTTAGAACACACCTCTGTGCCCTCAGCCTGCTGACTAGCCCTGTCAGTCAAGGGGAGGAGGAGGTGTTACAGAGCAGTGCTCTGAATATTCAGCCCCCCCTCACAGTGCTCCAAATGCTCATTTGCATATGAATAAAAACACTGATTTCTCTGCAGCTATTTATCATACAGAAAAAAAAAAGTTAATTTTTAATCAGCATGATGAGCTCTACCAGCCAGTATGTCAGCTTTACAGGGCTGATCTTGGTCATAGAGCCTCTCTAAATACCAGCTCCACGTCGTTCTGGTCCTATGCACTGCCCCAATTTTCCTGTTCCTGCAGAGTTTACACAAGAAATGGTATGGACATGGTTACAAATTCCACTCAAATAATTGAATGGCTTCTGAAGAGACAAAATTCTTTTTGGCCACATCACAGCGTCATTCAGTCATTAGCTGTAGTGTTGTATAAACATGTCTGTTCACAGGGTGGGCAGCGTACAGGACTGGAGCAGTGGGGAGCAGGTGAGTATTACTATTGTGTATTGTAAACAAGTCTTCCTAGTAAAGCTCATGTCTTATATTTAGAGGTATAGACGTTTAGATGATCAGTCAATGAACGAGCATTTTGTCTTTAGGTGGTTAATTTTAATTTTTCTTTCGAAAAAATTCTGTATGAGTTTTCTAGAGGATAACTCCTATCAGAGGTCGCAATAACGGCTAAAAAAGCGTCTATGACGCGTGTTCAGGGATTTTTACTCCCAGGAAAAAGTCTTAGGCGTACCACTACGCCTTAAACTTTATCCTGCTTTTTGTCAGCGCATCGCGTGCTGTGAAGGCACGGGCAGCACAGCGATGCTGCCTGTGCCTGAAATAACCAATAACAAAGCTCCTTACAGCAATTGTATAGTTGTGGCAGTGAAACGCTGTCAGGCTTCCAGTGAGTGATTCCCCCCTCCCCCAACCATGGTTTTGTCCTGTCTCCCAGTTCTCTGCTCCCCCTTCCTCCTCTCACCCCACTATTGACCCTGCTCCCCCTTCCTCCTCTCACCCCACTAGTGACCCTGCTCCCCCTTCCTTCTGTCACCCCACTGGTGACTCAGCTCCCCCCTCCTCCTGTCACCCCACTGGTGACTCAGCTCCCCCCTCCTCCTGTCACCTCACCGGAAGAAGCTGAACAGGCTCCACCATCTATTATTGGATCCGTTCAGTGTCCGGTCAGCATATGTCTTTTTACCAGACAAAAAACTTCCGCATATCAGGCTTTTTGTCAGTTCTTTAGACAGAATCTGAAACAGAGGCTCCAAAAGCAGCCTCCAGCACAGATGTGAGCGAGTGTAGGCCTGTATATATGTATTTTAATTACCTAACTCCTATTTTCATTTCGTACTCCTCCTCGGGTAAAAGTATTTTTAGTCTTCTTGAAAAAACAAAGTGGGAACTTTGAATCCTATTGAACTAATTGATGGGTTAATAAAAATCTGTAATATTATAACTAATTCGATGTGGAATAACTATGACTGTGAGCATTCCTTCACAGTCAATTTAAATTGGCATTTTAAATGCTTCAATTTTTTTAACGTGTGGCCCTTTGAAATGCAGCAATGTGACTATGTAGTCCCCATTAATAAAAAGGTAGTTCACCCCTGGTATACGATTTTAAAAAAAGCAAGATCTCATAAATTTAAATGTAAATTATACGACTGATATTAAATTACATTAAATCAAATGAATGCTACCTACTCTTACAAAAAGTATTTTCTTGAATATTTAAAATCTTTAACCGTGTAATTTAATTTTTTGATTGAATAACAGATGGATGATTTACTAAGGGAACTTCGTTTAAAATTTGTATCGGAATCTATGGAAGAGGAATGTTTCCCAACTAATCCAATAAGAAATGTGAATTCTAGCTACGAAGATTTCTCACCACTTTTTCTGAGACTCGAATTGGCAAAGTTGACAGGTGTAGTTGTGAGAACTGTGTCAAGATGACTACCGACAGAGAATCCATATGCTGCAAGGAGGTTGACAATGCAGCTTAGTTCATGTCTGATTTCAACTGTATAACTCAACATTAATTTTCTTCTATATTTTGTCAATGTAAAGACACTGTTAATGTGGTATTATGCATAATAGGTCAATTAATGACTTCCACCAAGGAAGGATGAAAATAGGTAAAATATCTAACAAAAATGGGATTAATTGACAGTTACACTAATATAGTGATATGTCTTTTATTTATATAGATATAGATATATATAAATTATTAAAATACATGTTATATCTCAGCATCTTACTTGATGTATTGTGGTAAGTCAAGGAGACAGCATACTTTAAGCTTCAAGTCAATATACCCATGACACCTTACATTACATTATTATGACACTGACTGCCAACATGTTTTGCTATATATTGTAAAATCTAAGCATGTGGTATCAGTAATAACAAATTCACATGAAAGTTGGCATGTATATATTGACTTTTTGTAAAAATACATGTCAAAGGAAAATACATAGACTGCAACCGCACACCGCCACCAGATAAAGCACAAAATGCCATAGTGATAGAATATTCCAAAGCTCATGCTATGCTTGTTTAATAAATTAGAGATTCTTGGCAAATATATTTTGTACAAAATTATCTGAGCCCATTCACCACAGTCAAGGTGGTCTCTGCAGAATGGGAACCTAACACTATATCCTACCTGTTACGTGCCAGTCTTGGCTTCCATATAATCAGGGGGTGTTTGTTCCACATGCATGTAATGTCCACTTGCCTTTCGCCATTTCTGGTACTACAAAGGCCTCCCCTAGTTCAGGAGTGCAGACACTAACATGCATGCCGAATCACTCGGCTTTATAGTTGCACTGATTAAAAACAACCTGTGGGGCAGATGGGCTGGTCAGGAGTGCATGATTAAATGTAGTAGCCACACCTCCAGTACAAACTTACAAAGAAAAAAAGGAGATTTCAGTCAGCACATCCCCAGAGTGCAGGTGCTGGTTGCTATGGCTAAATACATGTCAAAGGAAAATACATAGATTGCAACCGCACACCGCGTTTTTTTGTTGTTTTGTTGCAACAACAACAACAAAAAACTCTCCCACAACACCAGCGGTAACGTCAAGGTGCTTGTTATTTATTTTAAAATTAGATTAGTTTTAATTTGGTTAGGAAGTATTTTTATAAAAAAAAAATCTTAACCTCCATCCCTACAAAATTTAATCAAGTCAGAGATTCAATTGGACATTAAAACGCTTTAAAGAACATTAAACATGGGAAATTCCAAGCTCCTTTGCATTGACTGACATCTCTTATATCCGATAACCAGCTGTCAGGTAACAATGAAAAAGGGTAAGAAATGAGCAGCTCTTATCGTGGGGTTGAATAAGGGAGTTTGCAATCCCCGTGAAATCACAACTGAAAAGAAAGTTGCAGGAATGGATAATAAGAGTTCCTTATATAATACTTTATAAAAACATCATTAAAAACCTCTTCAATCACTATTAGACGTTACTTTCAATGTTTTTGGAGCAGTATTTATTGTGACAGGTCCACCCTATCATATATTAAATTGGTGTTTGGTGCCTTCTGTAATAAAAATAACTAATTTTACAGAAATTTTTGCGTATCTATATCTAAATCCCAGAAAATTAATAGTAAATAAATGGAATCTGTCACCGTAAAAGATCAATGGATTCTGAAAACAGTATTTTATAGAGCATGTGGAGCTGAGCAAATTGGTATATAGTTTTATAGGACAATATTCCGTAAAATCTGTAATTAGTACATTTGACTTCATGCTCATTCTGGGCTTTGTATTCAAGGAGGCGATCCTATCAGTGATTGACAGCCTTTCATCTATGGATGTTTATACAGACATAACTGTCAATCACTGATAGGTACGCCTGTTTGACTTCAAAGCCCAGAATGAGCTGGAAGTCAAATGTATATATTACAGATTTTACTGAATATTGTCCTATAAAACTGTCAATTAATCCGCTCATTTTCTCTGGCTCTATAACATGCTTCCTTCAAAGTACACTGCACTTTCAAGGTGACAGGTTCTCTTATAAAATTAAAAAGGTTTATTAATTTTAAATATATAATAAAAATATCAAACTGAATTATTTTTATATTGTACTCCAACAATCAGTCTTCTGTAGTCATTCCTAAAATAAAAGAGAGATATATTGTTAAAAGAAAAATATGTTGTTTGACTCATGAAAAACATATTTCATGTTGGTTAATACTAGAAATGAGCGAGCACTAAAATGCTCAGGTGCTCGTTTTTCGAGTCGAACTTTTCCCGATGCTCGGGTGCTCGTTTTTCGAGTCGAACTTTTCCCGATGCTCGGGTGCTCGTTTTTCGAGTCGAACTTTTCCCGATGCTCGGGTGCTCGTTTCGAGTAACGAACCCCATTGAAGTCAATGGGAGACTCGAGCATTTTTGCAGGGGACCAAGACTCTGCCTAGGGAAGGCTGGGTGAAAACCTGGAAACATCAGAAAATGATGGAAACAGCAGGGGCAGCATGCAAGGATGC
>ONZH01009670.1:0-32479 GCA_900303285.1 Rhinella marina
TACTGTCCAGGTGACACTTTCTGTACGTCACACAATACAACCAAGTCATTTGCTACCAATATCATCTACCGCTTGATCCAGAAAACTCTCTGTGCGACATTTGTCTGGGTCGCAGACTAAATAGCCACCGTTAACAGGGTGTCAGTCAGTTCTACCATATTTCCTGCACGTCACGTTCCCAAAAAAAACAAAATATAAAAAAAAAAATTATTATTTTCAGTTGTTTTAGCTCAGTGATACAAATCCATTTTACTCAGCTGTGTAACCTTTCTGTGTGTCACAGTTCAGCACATTCGCTCCCATCCGTATATACTGTCCAGGTGACACTTTCTGTACGTCACACAATACAACCAAGTCATTTGCTACCAATATCATCTACCGCTTGATCCAGAAAACTCTCTGTGCGACATTTGTCTGGGTCGCAGACTAAATAGCCACCGTTAACAGGGTGTCAGTCAGTTCTACCATATTTCCTGCACGTCACGTTCCCAAAAAAACAAAATTGTAAAAAAAATATAAAAAAACAAATATAAAAAAAAATATTTTTTCAGTTGTTTTAGCTCAGTGATACAAATCCATTTTACTCAGCTTTGTGTAACCTTTCTGTGTGTCACAGTTCAGCACATTCGCTCCCATCCGTATATACTGTCCAGGTGACACTTTCTGTACGTCACACAATACAACCAAGTCATTTGCTACCAATATCATCTACCGCTTGATCCAGAAAACTCTCTGTGCGACATTTGTCTGGGTCGCAGACTAAATAGCCACCGTTAACAGGGTGTCAGTCAGTTCTACCATAGTTCCTGCACGTCACGTTCCCAAAAAAACAAAAATATAAAAAAAAAATAAAAAAAATTATTTTCAGTTGTTTTAGCTCAGTGATACAAATCCATTTTACTCAGCTGCGTGTAACCTTTCTGTGTGTCACAGTTCAAAACATCGCTCCCATCCGTATATACTGTCCAGGTGACACCTTCTGTACGTCACACAATACAACCAAGTCATTTGCTACCAATATCATCTACCGCTTGATCCAGAAAATCTCTGTGTGACATTTTCTGGGTCGCAGACTAAATAGCCACCGTTAAGAGGGTAGTCAGTCAGTTCTACCATATTTCTTGCACGTCACGTTCCCAAAAAAACAAATATAAAAAAAAAAAATTATTAGTTCAGTTTGTTTAGCTCAGTGATAACAAATCCATTTTACTCAGCTACGTGTAACCTTTCTGTGTGTCACAGTTCAGCACATTCGCTCCCATCCGTTATATACTGTCCAGGTGACACTTCTGTACGTCACACAATACAACCAAGTCATTTGCTACAATATCATCTACGCTTGATCCAGAAAACTCTCTGTGCGACATTTCTCTGGGTCGCAGACTAAATAGCCACCGTTAACAGGGTGTCAGTCAGTTCTACCATATTTCCTGCACGTCACGTTCCCAAAAAAACAAAATTGTAAAAAAAAATATAAAAAAACAAATTATAAAAAAAAAATATTTTTTCAGTTGTTTAGCTCCAGTGATACAAATCCATTTTACTCAGCTACGTGTAACCTTTCTGTGTGTCACAGTTCAGCACATTCGCTCCATCCGTATATTACTGTCCAGGTGACACTTTCTGTACGTCACACAATACAACCAAGTCATTTGCTACCAATATCATCTACCGCTTGATCCAGAAAACTCTCTGTGCGACATTTCTCTGGGTCGCAGACTAAATAGCCACCGTTAACAGGGTGTCAGTCAGTCCTACCATAGTTCTTGCACGTCACGTTCCCAAAAAAAAGAAAATATAAAAAAAAAGTAATTTTTTCAGTTGTTTTAGCTCAGTGATACAAATCCATTTGACTCAGCTGCGTGTAACCTTTCTGTTTCTCAGTTCAAAACATTCGCTCCCATCCGTATATACTGTCCAGGTGACACCTTCTGTACGTCACACAATACAACCAAGTCATTTGCTACCAATATCATCTACCGCTTGATCCAGAATATTCTCTGTGTGACATTTGTCTGGGTCACAGACTAAATAGCCACCGTTAAGAGGGTGTCAGTCAGTTCTACCATATTTCCTGCACGTCACGTTCCCAAAAAAACAAATATAAAAAAAAAAAATTATTAGTTCAGTTGTTTTAGCTCAGTGATACAAATCCATTTTACTCAGCTACGTGTAACCTTTCTGTGTGTCACAGTTCAGCACATCGCTCCCATCCGTATATACTGTCCAGGTGACACCTTCTGTACGTCACACAATACAACCAAGTCATTTGCTACCAATATCATCTACCGCTTGATCCAGAAAACTCTCTGTGCGACATTTCTCTGGGTCGCAGACTAAATAGCCACTGTTATCAGGGTGTCAGTCCAGTTCTACCATATTTCCTGCACGTCACGTTCCCAAAAAACAAAATTGTAAAAAAAATATAAAAAAACAAATATAAAAAAAAAATATTTTTTCAGTTGTTTTAGCTCAGTGATACAAATCCATTTTACTCAGCTACGTGTAACCTTTCTGTGTGTCACAGTTCAGCACATTCGCTCCCATCCGTATATACTGTCCAGGTGACACTTTCTGTACGTCACACAATACAACCAAGTCATTTGCTACCAATATCATCTACCGCTTGATCCAGAAAACTCTCTGTGCGACATTTCTCTGGGTCGCAGACTAAATAGCCACCGTTAACAGGGTGTCAGTCAGTCCTACCATAGTTCTTGCACGTCACGTTCCCAAAAAAAAGAAAATATAAAAAAAAAGTAATTTTTTTAGTTGTTTTAGCTCAGTGATACAAATCCATTTGACTCAGCTGCGTGTAACCTTTCTGTTTCTCAGTTCAAAACATTCGCTCCCATCCGTATATACAGTCCAGGTGACACTTTCTGTACGTCACACAATACAACCAAGTCATTTGCTACCAATATCATCTACCGCTTGATCCAGAAAACTCTCTGTGCGACATTTGTTTGGGTCGCAGACTAAATAGCCACCGTTAACAGGGTGTCAGTCAGTCCTACCATAGTTCTTGCACGTCACGTTCCCAAAAAAAAGAAAATATAAAAAAAAAAATAATTTTTTCAGTTGTTTTAGCTCAGTGATACAAATCCATTTGACTCAGCTGCGTGTAACCTTTCTGTTTCTCAGTTCAAAACATTCGCTCACATCCGTATATACTGTCCTGGTGACACTTTCTGTACGTCACTTAATTCTACCGTACTTAATTTTTTTTTTTTTTTTATCATACACCTATATACAAAAAATGTTGAACCCCAGGGCTAAGGGTCGAGGGCGTGGGCGTGGGCATTCAATTACTGCAGGGGGCAGAGGTCGTGGTCCTGGGCAGGGTGAGACAGTACCCGCTGATGAGGGAGCAGAGGAATTCCGCAGAGCTACACTCCCTAGCTTCATGTCTCAACTTACAGGGACATGTGGTAGAGGACTGTTGAAACCACAACAGTGCGAACAGCTGATCTCGTGGATTGCGGACAATGCTTCAAGTAATTTGTCCACCAGTCAGTCTTCCACGCAGTCCACCCACGTTACCCAAGGGAGCACTCCTCTGGCTCCTCCACCTCAACCTCCTTCCCCCCAGTCTGCCCCCTCCCAGGAAAATTTGGAATGCGATCCGGCATACTCTGAGGAACTGTTTTCTGGACCCTTCCCAGAGTCACAAACCACTTCTCAGGTTGCTGCTGAACTCGTTCCCGATGCCCAAGTTTTCCAACTGTCGCAGTCTGTGGGTGATGATGATGATGATGACAATGTTGACTTAGTGGAAGAAGTTTGTAAAGAGGTGTCGGACGATGAGGAGACACAGTTGTCAGACAGTGGTGAAGTTGTTGTTAGGGGAGGAATTCCCAGGGGGGAGCAGACTGAGGAATCGGAGGATGACGAGGTGACTGACCCAAGCTGGGTTGATATGCTGAGTGAAGACAGTGCTTCTGAGGCGGAGGCGAGTGCTGCACCAGAACAGGTTGTAAGAGGCAGTGGTGTGGCCAGAGGGAGAAGCAGGGCCAGAGCTGGTGCATCAGCAGCAACTGTTCCACGTAGTGAAGCTCCCGTGGCGAGGCCTAGATGTTCGCAAGTCTGGAGGTTCTTTAAAGAAAGTGAGGATGACCGACGGACTGTGGTGTGCAACCTGTGCCACACCAGGATCAGCAGGGGTGCCACCACCACTAGCCTAACCACCACCAGCATGCGCAGGCATATGAGTGCTAAACACCCCACTCAATGGAACCAAGGCCGTTCACCACCTCCTGCGGGTCACACCACTGCTCCTTCCCCTGTGTCACTCGCTGCCTCTGCTAGTCAACCCCCTGCGTCACTCGCTGCCTCTGCTAGTCAACCCCCTGCCCAGGACCCCGGCACGAGCGCCTCCCGCCGGAAAACCACACCTTCGCCTCCACGATCCTCCACAGTGTCCACCAATGTGTCCCAGCGCAGCGTTCAGCTGTCTTTACAGCAGACGCTGGAGCGCAAGAGGAAATACAGTTCCACCCACCCACATGCCCAAGCCCTCAACGTCCACATCTCCAAATTGCTTAGCCTGGAGATACTGCCCTATAGGGTGGTAGAGACCGAGGCCTTTCGAAATCTCATGGCGGTGGCTGCCCCTCGGTATTCCTTCCCCAGCCGCCACTATTTTTCCCGATGTGCCGTCCCAGCCCTACACCAGAACGTGTCACAGAACATCATCCGTGCCCTGACCAACGCTGTTTCTGAGAAGGTCCACCTAACCACGGACACGTGGACAAGTGCTGCCGGGCAGGGACACTATATCTCACTGACGGCACATTGGGTTAACTTGGTGGAGGCTGGGACCGAGAATGACCCTGGGGCCGCTCATGTACTGCCCACACCGAGGATTGCGGGGCCTACCTCGGTCACGGTCTCTCAGACGTACTATGCCTCCTCCTCCTCCGACCCCTCCTCCTCCACCAAATTACCATCCGTGGGCACGGCGCCTTCAGTCGGTAGCTCTAGGCGCAGCAGCAGTGCCGTGGGTAAGCGCCAGCAGGCGGTGCTCAAACTGATGAGCTTAGGTGACAAAAGGCACACCGCCCAAGAGCTGTTACAGGGCATCACGGCGCAGACCGATCTGTGGCTGGCACCACTGAACCTCAAGCCAGGCATGGTTGTGTGTGACAACGGGCATAACCTGGTGGCGGCTCTGCAACTCGGCAGACTGACACATGTGCCATGCCTGGCCCACGTGTTCTATCTTATAGTTCAGCGGTTCCTCAAGAAATCCCCCAATCTGTCTGATTTGCTCACCAAGGTGCGCTGAATCTGTGCACATTTCCGCAAGTCTAGCACAGATGCTGCCACTCTCAGGGCAGCGCAGCGCCGCCTACAACTGCCCGCTCACCGACTGTTGTGCGACGTGCCCACAAGATGGAATTCCACATTAAACATGTTATCCAGAGTTTACCAGCAGCACAGAGCGATTGTAGACTGCCAGATGTCATCTTCCACCAGAACTGGTGGTCAGGTCTCTCAGATTCCTCAAGTCTACAATGAGGAGTGGACGTGGATGTCTGATATCTGCCAGGTGTTGAGCAACTTTGAGGAGTCAACACTGATGGTCAGCGGCGATGCCGCCATTATCAGCCTCACCATCCCGCTGCTTTGCCTGTTGAAAAAATCACTGCTCAGCATCAAGTCGGATGCTTTGCGCTTGTCACAAGAGATGGTGGAGGAAGATACGTCGCTTGATAGCCAGAGCACCCTCCGGTCTGTTTCTCAGCGTGTATCAGAGGAGGGGGATGAGGATGAGGAGGAAGAGGAGGAGAATGTCGGCGAGATAGTAGAGGGTACCAGTGCTCAGTCCTTAACTCTTGAGCGTGTATGGGCTGAAGAGGAGGACTTGGAGGAGGAGGAGGAGGAGGAGGAGGAAATGGAGAGTCAGGTCAGTGAGGAGAGGGAATTCTTGCATGTTGGGACTCTGGCGCACATGGCAGACTTCATGTTAGGCTGCCTATCCCGTGACCCTCGCGTTAGAAGAATTTTTTCAAACACCGATTACTGGGTGTTCACTCTCCTGGACCCACGGTACAAGCAGAACCTTTCAACTCTCATCCCTGCAGAGGAAAGGAGTATGAGAGTGAATAGGTATCAACAGGCCCTGGTGCACAAGCTGAAACAATTCGTCCCATCTGACGCCGCTAGCGGCAGAGGGCATGGTTCTGTGGGCCAAGTAGCGGGGGAGAGGAGGCGAGCAGGCAGCTTGTCCAGCACTGGCAGGGGAACGCTCTCCAAGGCCTTTGCCAGTTTTATGTCACCCCAGCAAGACACTGTCACCTGTCCCCAGTCTAGGCAGAGTAGGGGGGAGCTGTACAGAAAGATGGTGAGGGAGTACCTAGCTGACCATACCAACGTCCGGACCGATCACTCTGCTCCATACAACTACTGGGTTTCAAAGCTGGACACGTGGCCTGAATTGGCGCTGTACGCCTTGGAGGTGCTGGCCTGCCCTGCCGCTAGCGTTCTGTCAGAGCGGGTATTCAGTGCAGCTGGTGGCGTCATCACCGATAAGCGTACACACCTGTCAACTGACAGCGCTGACAGGCTGACGCTTATTAAAATGAACAAAGCCTGGATTTCACCGGAATTCAAATCTCCTCCGGGGGAAAGCTGCTAAAGATTTAAATAACTTATGTATCCGATTCCTCCTCTCTACTCCTCCTCCTACTCCTCCTCCTCCTCCATATCGTCTTTGCCTAATGCTGACCCAAAAAACGCCATTTTTTAGAGGTCCAACTGGCACTCTTTTAGCACAATTTTTCAGGAGGGCCCCCTACAGGCCCTCTCTTCAAACAATTTTTCAGGAGAGCCCCCCTTCAGGCCCTCTATTCCAACAATTTTTCCAGAGGTCCACCTACAGGCCCTCTATTCCAACAATTTTTCCACAGGTCAGCCTACAGGCCCTCTACTCCAACAATTTTTCCAGAGGTCCACCTACAGGCCCTCTATTCCAACAATTTTTCCAGAGGTCCACCTACAGGCCCTCTATTCAAACAATTTTTCCAGAGGTCCACCTACAGGCCCTCTCTTCAAACAATTTTTCCGGAGGGCCCCCCTACAGGCCCTCTATTCAAACAATTTTTCCAGAGGTCCACCTACAGGCCCTCTCTCCAATTCCAGTTCCAAGTTTTATTTGCGCATACTGCATACATTTTTATTTTTGGGATAGGTGTGAAAAATAATATTACTTGCGAATCTATATTGCCCAACATTGGATACGGTAGCAAGTAGAAGACCAAACACATGCTGCTCACAGGGTTCCGCAAATTCCTGTCCACCCGCAAATTCCTTGTCCACAATGTCAAGGAGGACGAGGTTCTGTGGATGAGCAACAAGTCCTTCTGTACTGAAATCGCCGACAAAGTCTCCATCTAAGAACACACAGACCATTGTGGAGAGAGCGGCACAGCTCGCCATCAAAGTGAGGAACCCCAACGCCAGACTGCGCAGAGAAGATAACCAATAAATATCTCTGTGGTTATTTTTGCTAAATAAAAGTTAAATAAACCCCCCCAAAAAATTCATCTGTTAATGTGCCTGATCCACCCAAGTTGAATCTGTCCCATCATGAGAAATTCCCCCCCAAGGAGTCCCCACTGTAACTTGCTTCCCATACAACTACCTCACCCCCCGACACCTGTGTCTCGCCATTGTCCACCACCTCCTCAGACAACACTGGTAAATCCACACTGTCAGCACACGGAAACAGCAAAAGGTCTTGCGAATTGGGGCAGAGAATGTTCTGGGCTAGCACATCAGAGAAGGGGTGACTATGGGGTTCCAGGGAGTACGTGACCACATGCAATCTCCATCTAAAAAGTCATGCCACACTTGATCAATCTCATAATTTACGACTGTACCGGTTGATGCTAAATTTTTAAGTTGGGGTTCTGCGTCGTCATTCTAACTCCATCCGGCTGTTGTCACCACCACACACGCTAGCCCAGGGGGCTCTCCTCTGGCTCTTCCAGCGAAACCTCCTTGCCCCACCCTGCCCCCCCACCTACAGGTCCACTCTCCAAACAATTGACGTCTTTTTCCTATCTTTCTCTCTCTCCAAACTATTTTTCCGGATAGCTGCCATATACGGTATTAAACGGAGAAGAATACAGAGAACACATGCTACACTTGATCAAGTTCATAATTTACGACTGTACCGGTTGATGCAACAGTTTTCAAAAATCCATTCTGGCTGTTGTCACCACCACACACGCTAGCCCAGGGGGCACTCCTCTGGCTCTTCCAGCGAAACCTCCTTCCCCCCCAGCCTGACCCCCCCCCCCCACCTACAGGCCCACTCTACAAACAATTTAGCCGGATAGGGGACGTATTAGATGTTGTACTGATGTTTTTTTTTGTTCTTCTTTTATCTGCCTCATGACCTGTGATAGGCAGAGCATGGACACGTCCCCTTAGCTGCAGTGGGAAAGACACTCCCCTGGCCAGAGCAAGCTCTTTTTCCCTTTTCCGTGTTCGAAATATCCATTAAATATAGGGTCCCAAGATAGGGGACGTATACGGTATTAAACTGAGAAGAATCGATACTGCACCGGCTGATGCTAGAGCATTTCCAAATGCATTACGACTGTTGTCACCACCACACACGCTAGCCCATGGGGCACTCCTCTGGCTCTTCCACCGAAACCTCCTTGCCCCCCACCTACAGGCCCTCTCTCCAAACAATTTACCCCTGGTAGGGGGACGTATTAGATATTGTACGGATTCTGAATTGCCTCCTGCGATAGACGGGAATGGAACCCAGATCAACTGCTTGGGAAGTAGCTATGCTCACCACTATACCACCAGCAGGCACAGCAATTGATAAGAACAGATACTAAACTTGATTTCAGCTGCAGTGCCAGCATGAGCAGTGGTGTCACCTGCAGGCGGTGATGGACCTTCGTTGCACCTAGTTGGGTGCTTCCCTAACATGTGATGGGCATGCGCCTCGCCTTTCTTGGTCTGGGTGAGCACAATTGCCATGAGGGTAACCACCAGGCTGTTGCCTGAGGATTTGGGGTAATGGTGGGATTAAGCAGCCTCAGAGGCATCCATGCATGCTGCCCCTGCTGTTTCCTGTCCATTTCCGTGGTGTTTCCATCATTTTCTGAGGTTTCCAGGTTTTCAGGCAAACTTCCCTGTGAAGAGCTTTGGTCCCCCGCAAAAATGCTCGAGTCTCCCATTGACTTCAATGGGGTTCGTTACTCGAAACGAGCACCCGAGTATCGGGAAAAATTTGTCTCGAATAACGAGCACCCGAGCATTTTAGTACTCGCTCATCTCTAGTTTACATCCAAAGCAAGACATGTAAGTACTTTTACATACATCAAATGTCAACAATTACATAGTATCACCTTTGAGATATTACAAAGGTAGATTGACATTGTGCATATATAGTCTTCGCAAATTAGATACAACTTTGTAAGTTTAGTAAACATATATTTTCCTTAAATTATACATTTGTTCTAAAAAAAAAAAAATTTAACAGGATCATCAGGGTAAATTTGTTTTTGGGGGGAGGAGGGGTTAAAAGGGAAATGGGGGGAAACATAAGAACTACAGGATGGCAAAGTTTAGAGTTGACATATAATAGTCTAAAATACTGTTTCTATAGGATATTAAATTAGAATAGAATAGAATAGAATCACTACTATACATAGACTATGTGTCTGTATTTTTTCGAAACTCTCCACGTTTGGTCAAACCTAAAAGAGATTTTGGAGTCCCAATGGGCTATTTGTTCTAATCTATAGATTTGATCACATTTAGTTAGTCATTGTGCTATAGGTTGGGCCGCTGTACCAGTACTCTCAAACCTTGTATTGCTTTATAGTACATATGAAAATCAGGCATTCCAAGACCTCCTCGTTTCGGCAGTTTTATTAACTGTGAATGAGACATTCTATGCCTGGCTCCATTCCACAGGAACCTGGATATAATTTCTCTAAGACGGTCAAAAAAGGTTTTAGGTACATAAATGGGGAGGACCCGAAGTAATAAAGTATTTTAGGGAGAATAAAGGTTTTGACCAGTGTTCTAAGTCCAAACCATGATGTGAACGAGACGTCCCATGTTTTAAGCAGATTACTGAGGGAGGTGGGAGGTGTTTGTAGTTTGTTGAGGGGTGCGAAGTTAGATTTATATCAAGGAAAGGAATGCTACCAGTTGACCTTGAGAATGGAGAACAGTTTTCAAGTAATCGTTGGGTGTGTGGGTCCAAGGTGATGTTTAGAACTTGTGATTTAGTGAGGTTGACATTAAAATTGTAAAGAGAACTAACATTTTCTAATAAAGAATGAATTACTGGGAAAGCTACCTCTGGGTTAGTAACAATCAAGAGGAGATCATCCGCAAAGGCGGCCTGGGTATGAGTGGTGTTCCCAATTGTTATTCCCTGGATCCTATCGTCTGATCTGAATGCCTGCAGGAGGGGTTCTAGGGACAGTATGAACAGGAGGGGGGAAAGTGGGCAACCTTGCCTTGTCCCATTGCTTATTGAGAAAGTTGGTGAGAGGGTACCGTTGACAAGGACCCGTGCACTGGGGTTTCTATACATAGTCATTACAACTTCTATAAAGGCATCTGGGATAAGAAATTGCTTCAAGGCTTGTATCATGTATGTCCAGGCTACTCTGTCGAAAGCCTTTTCGGCATCTGTGCCGAGAAGGACTACAGGAGTAGAAGTAGCATGGGCATGGTGGATAATATTAATAATTCTGCTAGTATTCATCCTACCCTCACAACCGTTAATAAAACCTACCTGTTCCATATGTATCAACTGGGGCAAGAGGGGTTGTAGTCTGAGAGCTAACATCTTGGCCAGGAGTTTTTAGTCATTATTTAATAGAGATATCGGGCGGTAGCTGGAGCACATCGATGGGTCCTTTCCTTCTTTGGGATAATGGTAATCTGGGCTGATAACATGTGTGGATGAAGCGTATTTTCTTCCCACAATGAGTTGCATACTCGTAAGAATTTTGGCAGGAGGGTTTCTTTAAAGGAGTCATAGTATTTCATGGTCAGACCATCTGGGCCTAGGCTCTTATGTAGTGGGGTGCACTTAAGAGCTTTTTCCAATTCAGATAGGGTAAAGGGATTGGTTAGTGTTTGCATCTGTTTAGATTGGAGGGTGGGGAGGTTAAGCGAGGACAACCATTGCTTAATTCAAGCTAGTCTAGCTTCCTGTTCAGAGGGGGGTACATTGTCTCTAATATTGTACAATTGGTGACAGTATTCAGTAAATCGAGCTGCAATCTGCTCGGTTTGAAATGGGGCTTGTGCAGAAGCAGATTGTATGTTGTGAATATATGAATGGACCTGTCTTTTCTTCAATTACGATAACATAAACTTAGAGGCTTTATACCCGTGTGCATAATATTTAAATTTGGCTGACAGATACAGTTTGGCCGATTTATCATTTAATAAGTTCTTGTGTTGGGATCTGAGATGGTCTAGGTCCTGTAGCACCATAGGGGAGAGATGTTTTTTATGTTTAGATTCTAGAGTGTGTATCCGTGATTGTATAGACAGCATCTCCGTTTCGCTGCGTTTTTTAATGTAGGAGCCCAAAGATATAAAATGGCCCCTCACCACCGCTTTATGCACCTCCCAGATCACATTGGGCAAAACTTCTCCATTTTCATTAGTGTTAAAATATTCTTTTATTTTGTTAGTGATATCTACTATAACCTT
The DNA here is from genome assembly GCA_900303285.1 of Rhinella marina. Taxonomy (NCBI): domain Eukaryota; kingdom Metazoa; phylum Chordata; class Amphibia; order Anura; family Bufonidae; genus Rhinella; species Rhinella marina. The sequence continues at coordinate 11,716 of ONZH01009670.1, forward strand.
AGGGTCAAGGAGTACTGTCTCATTTAATCTCCAGATCATCTCTTTTTTGGGGGTACTTTGCGATTGGAATTGCAGGAATATCGGGGCATGATCAGAGAGGGTTATAGACCCTATGGTAGCTTTTTTGCATAAGGGGAGTAGGGAAGTAGACACTAGGATGTAGTCAAGCCTTTGGTATGTGGAATGGGCTGGGGAATTGTACGTATAGTGTTTTGTTGTGGGGTTTAACGCCCTCCAACAATCTACTAGTCCTGCTTTGGCTATATTGTTTCTTATGTATCTGAGCGAAGTACCAGATAGCGAGGGGATACCTGAGGATGTGTCCAATACAGGATGCATTGCCACATTTAGATCACCGCCTAGGATACATGCACCTTCTGCAAACCTATGGAAAGCCACTAAAGTGTCTCTCAACCATGGCGTCTGATTTGAATTTGGGGCGTATACATTTACTATAGTTAGTATTTGGGAACCTAGAATACCTTTTATAAAGATATAGCGACCCTTTTCATCTATGAGTGTTGAACACAAATCCAGGGGAAGTTGTCTATGAATTGCAATACTGACACCTTTAGAAGCAGAGTCAGGTGACGTGCTATGGAACCACTCATTATAGACCAGATGTTTCAAATGCGGGACATGTTTCGACTTAAAATGAGTTTCTTGCAGAAGTAAAATGTCCATTTTCAATTTCTTTGACTCCTTTTGGCTGGCGCATTCAATCCTCGTACATTGTAGGAGCATACCTTAACCATAGTCATTTTAATAATGCAGTAGTAGAGTACTATTTGAAAATACTCTGATGTACATCACTGGATAAATGTGGACGTATGGCATAGTAGTTCCTTTTTTAGAGCAGAATATTTTAAAGTGCGATTTCGCCAACCTGTAAACAGTATAATAAACAACAGAACAAGTCTTAGAAAGTGTGGAAAAAAGGGGAACCACCCTACTGTTAATATTCTTTTGCAGAGTGCCAAAGTTCTCTGTCGGGTGAGTTAGGTTATCTCAATAACATGATACATGTATAAAGGAGTTATAACAGTGAATAACTGATGAAGCTCCTAACAGGAGCATTGTGAACTTCAAGTCTCTATAGGGCAACATATCAGGCGTAGTCTGTCCAATATACGGATCCAAGGAAGGGAGCGGGCAGCTTCATGTAACATAAGCACTATTTATGATATGAGAGGTACTCAGTATGTTAAAAAACAAGTATGAAACTAAATGAAATACAGGATGAGAGAAAGTAGGAGGAGAAATAAGACATAGTAAAAACAAGAGGCAAAGTCCCTTTATGAGTTGACTTAAGTTTGGTTCAATGTCACCGCGTCTAGTAAAGTGGTAGTAGAGATGTTCTTATAATTCGGATGGTAATCAGTCTGTGTCCATATGAATTCTTCTGGGTGTCAGTTTGCCCGATTTCCTCTTTTGCCTTTGTGGTTTGCTTGATCCCACAAGAGTCCAGTGGGTAACCAGGGGGAGAGCTAGCAACCGTGTTAGTTCTTAAACTGGATTCCAGTCAGGAATTTGGAGGTCTGCAATATCTAGGTAATCATACAGGCGTTTCAGATCTTCATGTGTTTGGATGACTGTTTTCCTCTCTGGGGTATTAACAAGGTGGCCGAATGGATACAGCCAGCGATATAGCAGTTTGCATTCTTTTAAAACATCCAGTAGTGGACACAGTGTTCTACTTTTCTTCAAAGTAAGTGGAGATAAATCTTGGAATATCAAGATGGTGGACCCCTCATGGGAGATGTGAGTGGAGAATCTGGCTGCTCTTAATATTTTTTACTTCGTTTGAAAGCTAGCTAGTTTACAGATAATGTCTTTTGGGGGTTCATTTGGATTTGGCGCTGGTCTTAAAGCTCTATGCGCTATTTCCAAAAAAAGGTCAACCGCCGTATCTGGGCCCAGGAGCGCAGTGAAAAATTCAGTAAGCGTGGGCATAATGGCGTCTGCCGATATCGATTCAGGTAAGCCTTTCAAACGCAGATTGTTGCATCTCCCACGGCTGTCCTGGTCTTCAATCTGGTTGTAAAGATAATTCAAATGTGCCTGGGTATGATCCATATTATGGTATACAGAGGTACTAAAGTCCACAATGGTGGTCTGTGAGGTTCATCATTGATGAGGAATCTGGGATTAGAAATTAAGGCTTTCATGGGTTAAAGAAATAATAATACTTACCTCATCCATTTGAGCATGAAGAAGATGTCTTGATTAAAGATCCCGCGCAGATCACGATAACATCATCTTGCTGGCCCATATGGCAACGTCATCTGTCACTGTGCACAAGATTTTGCACGGGATCTTCAATCAAGATGGCCACAGCGGCCTATTCGCACTCAAATGGATGAGTTGAGTATGTTTTTTTTTTTACCCCATTTAAGGGCAAATTGATTTGTTACCACAAAGCACAAGAACACAACACAAACATAGAAGAGGATTCTTTACGGTAAGAGCAGTGAGACTATGGAACTCTCTGCCTGAGGAGGTGGTGATGGTAAGTTCACTAAAAGAGTTCAAGAGGGGCCTGGATGTATTTTTGGAGGGTAATAATCTTACAGGTTATAGTTACTAGAGAGGGGTCGTTGATCCAGGGAGTTATTCTGATTGCCTGATTGGAGTCGGGAAGGAATTTTTTTCCCTAGTGGGGAAAACTGGCTTCTACCTCACAGGGTTTTTTTGCCTTCCTCTGGATCAACTTGTAGGAAAACAGGCCGAACTGGATGGACAGATGTCTTTTTTCGGCCTTATAAACTATGTTACTATGTTACTATGTTAAAATTTGTCTCTGCGGTAAATAAAATTTTCCCTGAATTTTGGATTGAAGTCCACTTTGGATACTTTAATTCACTCAACACTAGTCATCGATCTGATCAGTGGACATTCCAGTGCTCCCACTTTTGCTTGCCTTGTGATGTCAATCCCTTCAGTCACGTGGCTTTTGTGGCCGACTAACTCCACTAACTCATGGAGTGCTTGTCACAGGACACATAGAGCTCCTCTCTCATCTGAAGGATCAAACGGCTGGTTAAGAGCCATCTCCAATCTCTACAGTGAGAGCCAGGTGCCTGCTGTATAATACACCTGTCACCTGAAAGCGATTGGACAGGCCCAGCTTTTGAGCCACCTCCATCACCAAGATGCACTATTTATATTTGCTTGCTCTTAGGAGTAGTGAAACAAATTGACTTCAATTCGAATTTCAGGAAAAATTTGATTTGCCACAAAGACAAACTTCCTGGCACTTCGAGGTAACAAACAATTTTTCCTGAAATGGCTTTAAAAAAAATGTCATCATGCTGATCGGTTGTGGTAACGTCATCACTGATCATGTTACCATACCCAGCCAGCATGATGGTGACATCATCAAGTCAGCGAGAGCAAGATTTGAAGTGCTTCTGGCCTCGACAGCCTCTCTGCGAGCAAATGAATGAGATATGTATTTTTTTTGTTTTTAACTCCTGATTAACCCCTGAAAGTCCTCAATATTACTGTCAGATGCCACGATCAACATTGAACGTGGCATCTGAAGTTAAGTGAACAAGGTGCCACAATTGCCGTTCCCCTTATTGGATCCACTTCATACAATGAAATGCGATTCATGACAAAGTGATTCGTAACAAATCAAATTTCTTGTTGAAGTTTGGTTAAGCAGCCAAATCGAACAACCATACAATTTTTACCTTTGGTTGGAACTTTCTTTTCAGCTTTTTCCTTTTCTTGTGCTGTTGTTTTTACTGAAATTGTCAAAATAAAAGTCAATTGCACATTTTTGATCACAATAACACTTTTTTATATTTGGGAATTATTTATTCAATATTTTATCAGAAGTCAGACAGACTATGATAATTCCAATACTTGCTTGTAAACAGTGGAAATATTAGATTAGATGGACTTACAAAAAAGTAAAAACTGAAATGTCTATGTATAAAGTAAAATATGGTGATCAGAAAGCTTCTCTGCTGATTAGCTTTGACCTTGACTAGAGTCAGATATAATTATGATACTGTAGTTTATGCAGTACATAAATTCCAATTCTTCTGTGATTATCTTAATTTTTCTGTGACAAATCCAAGGAACTTGTTATATTGGTAATTACAGTAGGAACCATTATCATTATCATAATGTCTATCTATGCTGTACATACAGACTTTTCATTCTCATAATTTATGATTTTTTTTCTATTCACTGCCATCAAGTAGAGTTATTCAGAACAAATTCTACAAGATGAGTATGTAACTTATGCAATGTTTGTATTTTTTTTAAATATAAAACTAGAAAACTGGTTTACTGTAGCTTTCTAAAATGCTTTCAATGTGTCCCTGTCCATTTATAGAATTTATACAATTTCTCCTCAAGTCTATCATTACATATTCCACATCTAGGATTTTGCACAATTTTCACTGCCTCTCTTTGATCCCAATAAAATCTGCCCAGATCAGACTTATTGTATATTTTTTCACAATCATTTTTAGCAAAGAAAGTCTTCCAAAATGTTGCATTTTATAGTCCAATTACAAGCAGATTTATTCAGGAAAGATAGACCCTGATAAAATGTGAGCCAAGTAGATTCAACATGGGTGTTCCAGAGAAGTATGTGCTATAAGTTACTGCATGTTCTGTGATTTTCTTACTGAGCTGTTATTCTCCAGGTTCTTTTCACATGGGCAAAATGTCCGAGACAATACTGTTATAACACAGCTATAGTCACAGGCAAGAAGCTGGAGCATTAACTCCCTAGAAGCTGCAGTTAGATTGTTAGAGAAAGGGAGAGAAGTCCCTCTGTCACCCATCGACTTCCCTTCTGTGCAATTGAAGGATGAAGATGCTTGCTATGGCAGCCAGAAGACATATATAAGCCTCAAGGTCTACAAAGTGTTGAAAACTATTATGCCCTCTTAGGCACGGGCGAATAGACTCAGGGATATGCAGGTATAATTCTCTGCAATACATACTGTAAGTAGTACAGTGTGTTATGCAAGCAAATAATCACAGGTACAAGTCCTCTAGTACAACTAGTAAAGTTATAGAAAAATATTAACATTTCAAATAAAAGATAAAAATACAAAATACACAAAAACATTCCCACTATTAAAAAACAAAATTGGTATAACTGCCTTTGTGACAAAACAAACTAGAAAGTTATCACATTATTTAACCCAAACAATAAACATGGTAAAAAAATTAAAATACAAAAATGGCTGAGAATAACGATAACCTGATGAAAAAGAAAAAAAAATTGCACAATTGCTGTTTTTTTTTCATTGTCCCCTCAGAAAAGTAATAAAAGACAATGTTATACTGTATGTACCCAAAAGTGGTGACATTAAAAATATAATTCTTCCTTAAGAAAGTCATGCCCTTATTTAGCTGTATTAACAGAAAAAAATGAAAAAGTTATGACTCTTTGAATGTGGTAACACATGAAAAATGGCTTGACAATGGAAAGGGGTAAACAATTACATAATAAAATGGTTAACACCTCCCAAAAAATTAATAAGCAGTGTTTAGTGTAACTGATACAGAGTCAGGTAATATAATGTTTATCTTCATACTCACTTGTATTCTGATACTGTTCTCCAACAAAGGAGCAGTCAAATGCATTGAGAGTAGAGATGAGAGAACATGCTCGTCCGAGCTTGATGCTCGTTCGAGCATTAGGGTATTCACATATGCTCGCTACTCGGACGAGCATATCGCGATCCTCGAGGAAATGGCAACTTCCTCTTCCTGCATGTTAGCCGCCTTTTTTCAGCCAATCAACATGCAGGAGAGTCCTCCTAGCATCACGTGGGGCCCCTACAACTCGATAGCAGGGATTGGCTGGCCAGATCAGATGACCTCGGAATATAAGAATCTGGTCCCGCGCTGCTCGCGTCATACACCGTCTGCATGAGATTAGGGATAGAGCTGCTGTCTGTTAGGGAGAAAAATTCTGTCGTGTGCTGCACACTAGCCGGAGTGTAGAAAATAGAAAATATAATTTTTTCCTCTCAGTTATATATTATACAGTGCAGTGAAAAATTCTGTCGTGTGCTGCACACTAGCCGGAGTGTAGAAAATATAAGTTTTTCCTTTCAGTTATATATTATACAGTGCAGTGAAAAATTGAGTGGTTTGCGGTGCAATAGCCGCCGTCTAAAGACTATGTTTTTCCTCTCAGTCATATATACTACAGTGCAGTGTGAAATTGTGTCGTGTGCTGCACACTAGCCGGAGTGTAGAAAATATATTTTTTCCTCTCAGTTATATATTATACAGTGCAGTAAAAAATTCTGTCGTGTGCTGCACACTAGCCGGAGTGTAGAAAATAGAAAATATAATTTTTTCCTCTCAGTTATATCTCAGACAGTGCAGTGAAAAATTCTGTCGTGTGCTGCACACTAGCCGGAGTGTAGAAAATAAAAAATATAATTTTTTCCTCTCAGTTATATCTTAGACAGTGCAGTGAAAAATTCTGTCGTGTGCTGCACACTAGCCGGAGTGTAGAAAATATAAGTTTTTCCTTTCAGTTATATATTATACAGTGCAGTGAAAAATTGAGTGGTTTGCGGTGCAATAGCCGCCGTCTAAAGACTACGTTTTTCCTCTCAGTCATATATACTACAGTGCAGTGTGAAATTGTGTCGTGTGCTGCACACTAGCCGGAGTGTAGAAAATATAAGTTTTTCCTTTCAGTTATATATTATACAGTGCAGTGAAAAATTGAGTGGTTTGTGGTGCAATAGCCACCGTCTAAAGACTACGTTTTTCCTCTCAGTCATATATACTACAGTGCAGTGCGAAATTGTGTCGTGTGCTGCACACTAGCCGGAGTGTAGAAATTGAAAATATAATTTTTTCCTCTCAGTTATATTTTATACAGTGCAGTGAAAAATTCTGTCGTGTGCTGCACACTAGCCGGAGTGTAGAAAATAGAAAATATAATTTTTTCTCTCAGTAATATATTATACAGTGCAGTGAAAAATTCTGTCGTGTGCTGCACACTAGCCGGAGTGTAGAAAATACAAGTTTTTCCTTTCAGTTATATATTATACCGTGCAGTGAAAAACTGAGTGGTTTGCGGTGCAATAGCCGCCGTCTAAAGACTACGTTTTTTCTCTCAGTTATATATCATACAGTGCAGTGAACATACAAAATGTTGAACCCAAAGGCTAAGGGTCGAGGATGAGGGCGTGGACGTGGGCGTTCAAGTAGTGTAGGGGGCAGAGGCCGTGGTCCTGGGCAGGTTGACACAGTACATGTTGATGAGGGAGCAGTGGAACGCCGCAGAGTTTCGCTCCCTAGCTTCATCTCGCAACTTACTGGTTCACGTGGTACACCACTATTGAAACCACAACAGTGCGAACAGGTGATGACGTGGATAGCGGACAATGCGTCCAGTAATTTATCCACCACCCAGTCTTCCACGCAGTCCACCCACGCTAGCCAAGGGAGTAGACCTCTGTCTCCTCCAGCTCAACCTCCTTCCCCCCAGCCTGCCCCCCCCCACGGAAAGTATGGATTCAGATCAGGCATACTCACAGGAACTCTTTTCAGGACCCTACCCAGAGACACAAACCACTGCTCAACAGCAACCTGAGCAGTTGCTCTGTCCCGATGCCCAAAATTTAGAACTTTCACAGTCTGTGGGTGATGAGAGTGTGGACTTAGTGCAAGTAGTGCGTGAAGAGGTGTCGGATGATAATGATGATGATGATGAGACACGGTTGTCAGACAGTGACGTTGTTGTCAGGGCAGTAAGTCCGAGGGGGGAGCAGAGTGAGGAATCGGAGGAAGAGCTGGTGGATGATGAGGTGACTGACCCGAGCTGGGTTGGTAATCCAACTCAAGACAGTGCTTCTGAGGGGGAGGCAAGTGCAGCACCAGAACAGGTTGGAAGAGGCAGTGGGGTGGCCAGAGGGAGAAGCAGGGCCAGAGCAGGTAGATCAGCAACTGTTTCACGGAGTCAAGCTCCCGTGCCGAGGCCTAGATGTTCGCAAGTCTGGAGGTTTTTTAAAGAAAGTGAGGATGACCGACGGACTGTGGTGTGCAACCTGTGCCACACCAGGATCAGCAGGGGAGCCACCACTACCAGCCTAACCACTACCAGCATGCGCAGGCATATGAGTGCTAAACACCCGACTCAGTGGAACCAAGGCCGTTCACCTCCTGCGGGTCACACCACTGCCCCTTCCCCTGTGTCACATGCTGGCTCGGCGAGTCAACCCCCCGCCCAGGACCCCGGCACGAGCGCCTCCCGCCCTACAACCACCCCTTCACCTCCACGATCCTCCACAACCTCCACCAATGTGTCCCAGCGCAGCGTTCAGCTGTCTTTGCAGCAGACATTTGAGCGCAAGCGCAAATACAATTCCACCACCCACATGCACAAGCCCTAAACGTCCACATCTCCAAATTGTTGAGCCTGGAGATGCTGCCCTATAGACTGGTAGAGACTGAGGCTTTCCGCAACCTGATGGCGGTGGCTGTCCCTCGGTACTTGGTCCCCAGCCGCCACTATTTTTCCCGATGTGCCGTCCCAGCCCTACACCAGCACGTGTCAGAGAACATCATCCGTGCCCTGACCAACGCGGTTAGTGATAAGGTCCACCTAACCACGGACACGTGGACAAGTGCTGCCGGGCAGGGACACTATATCTCACTGACGGCACATTGGGTTAACTTGGTGGAGGCTGGGACCGAGTCTGACCCTGGGGCCGCTCATGTACTGCCCACACCGAGGATTGCGGGGCCTACCTCGGTCACGGTTTCTCAGATGTACTATGCCTCTTCCTCCAACCCCTCCTCTCCTCCGAATTACCATCCGTGGGCATGGCGCCTTCAGTCGGTAGCTCTAGGCGCAGCAGCAGTGCCGTGGGTAAGCGCCAGCAGGCGGTGCTCAAACTGCTGAGCTTAGGTGACAAAAGGCACACCGCCCAAGAGCTGTTACAGGGCATCACGGCGCAGACCGATCTGTGGCTGGCACCGCTGAACCTCAAGCCAGGCATGGTTGTGTGTGACAACGGGCGTAACCTGGTGGCGGCTCTGCAACTCGGCAGACTGACACATGTGCCATGCCTGGCCCACGTGTTCAATCTCATAGTTCAGCGGTTCCTCAAGACATACCCCAATCTGTCTGATTTGCTCACCAAGGTGCGCCGCATCTGTGCGCATTTCCGCAAGTCAACCACAGATGCTGCCACTCTCAGGGCAGCGCAGCGGCGCCTACAACTGCCAGCTCACCGACTGTTGTGCGACTTGCCCACGAGATGGAATTCGACATTAAACATGTTATCCAGAGTTTACCAGCAGCGCAGAGCGATTGTAGACTGCCAGATGTCAACTTCCACCAGAACTGGTAGTCAGGTCAGTCAGCTTCCTCAAGTCTACAATGAGGAGTGGACGTGGATGTCTGATATCTGTCAGGTGTTGAGCAACTTTGAGGAGTCAACACAGATGGTCAGCGGCGATGCCGCCATTATCAGCCTCACCATCCCGCTGCTTTGCCTGTTGAAAAACTCACTGCTCAGCATGAAGTCAGAAGCTTTGCGCTTGTCACAGGAGATGGGGGAAGAAGATACGTCGCTTGATAGCCAGAGCACCCTCCGGTCTGTTTCTCAGCGCGTATTGGAGGAGGGGGATGAGGATGAGGAGGAAGAGGAGGAGAATGTTGGCGAGACAGAAGAGGGTACCAATGCTCAGTCCTTCTTAACTCTTGAGCGTGTATGGGCTGAAGAGGAGGAGTTGGAGGAGGAGGAGGAAATGGAGAGTCAGGCCAGTGAGGAGAGGGAATTCTTGCGTGTTGGGACTCTGGCGCACATGGCAGACTTCATGTTAGGCTGCCTATCCCGTGACCCTCGCGTTAGAAGCATTTTTTCAAACACCGATTACTGGGTGTTCACTCTCCTGGACCCACGGTACAAGCAGAACCTTTCCACTCTCATCCCTGTAGAGGAAAGGAGTATGAGAGTGAATCAATATCAACAGGCCCTGGTGCACAAGCTGAAACAATCCTTCCCATCTGACGCCGCTAGCGGCAGAGGGCGTGGTTCTGTGGGCCAAGTAGCGGGGGAGAGGAGGCGAGCAGGCAGCTTGTCCAGCACTGGCAGGGGAACGCTCTCCAAGGCCTTTGCCAGTTTTATGTCACCCCAGCAAGACACTGTCACCTGTCCCCAGTCTAGGCAGAGTAGGGGGGAGCTGTACAGAAAGATGGTGAGGGAGTACCTAGCTGACCATACCAACGTCCTGCGTGATCACTCTGCTCCATACAACTACTGGGTTTCAAAGCTGGACACGTGGCCTGAACTGGCGCTGTACGCCTTGGAGGTGCTGGCCTGCCCTGCCGCTAGCGTGTTGTCAGAGCGGGTATTCAGTGCAGCTGGTGGCGTCATCACCGATAAGCGTACACGCCTGTCAACTGACAGCGCTGACAGGCTGACGCTTATTAAAATGAACAAAGCCTGGATTTCACCGGAATTCAAATCTCCTCCGGGGGAAAGCAGCTAAAGAATAAGATTCCTTATGTATCCGATTCCTCTCCTCTACTCCTCCTCCTCCTTCTCTTCATTGCCAAACGCTGACCCAAAGGGAATTTTTTAGAGGGCCAACTGGCACTCTTTTAAGACAATGTTTCCGGAGGGCCACCTACAGGCCCTCTCTCCAAACAATTTTTCCGGAGCGTCAACTACAGACACTCTAAAACCATTTTTCAGGAGCGTCAACTACAGACACTCTAAAACAATTTTTCAGTATCTTCAACCACAGACACAAATTTTTTTTTTTCGGAGGGTCGACTTCAGACACTCCAAAAAAAATTTTTTGGTAGGCTCACCTATAGCCATTTGACTGCAATCTCAGTCGGATAAAGGCATTGGTGGTGTCACCGCCATGCTGTGTTAGGCTAGATTTTTGGGTGGTTCACCTGCTACCTCAGTCTAACTCGATCACTCTGTTTTCACCGCCGCCATACAGGGCCACAATAAATTTTTATGTGATTCGCCTGCTCCTGCACTGTAACTCGGTCACTCTGTAGTCAAAGCCATACAGGGCCATGATAAATTTTTATGTGCTTCGCCTGCTCCTGCACTGTAACTCGGTCACTCTGTAGTCACAGCCATACAGGGCCTCGATAAATTTTTATGTGCTTTGCCTGCTCCTGCACTGTAACTCGGTCACTCTGTAGTCACAGCCATACAGGGCCTCGATAAATTTTTATGTGCTTTGCCTGCTTCTGCATTGTAACTCGGTCACTCTGTAATCACAGCCATACAGGGTCACGCTAAATTTTTATGTGCTTCGCTTTCTCCTGCACTGTAACTCGGTCACTCTGTAGTCACAGCCATACAGGGCCTCAATACATTTTTATGTGCTTCGCCTGCTCCTGCACCGTAAATCGATCACTCTGTAGTCACAGCCATAAAGGGTCACGCTAAATTTTTATGTGCATCGCCTGCTCCTGCACTGTAACTCGGTCACTCTGTAGTCACAGCCATACAGGGCCTCGATAAATTTTTATGCGCTTCGCCTGGTCCTGCACTGTAACTCGGTCACTCTGTAGTCACAGCCATACAGGGCCTCGATAAATTTTTATGTGCTTCGCCTGCTCCTGCACAGTAACTCGGTCACTCTGTAGTCACAGCCATACAGGGCCTCGATCAATGTTTAAGTGCTTTGCCTGCTCCTGCACTGTAACTCGGTCACTCTGTAGTCACAGCCATACAGGGTCACGATAAATTTTTATGTGATTCGCCTGCTCCTGCACTGTAACTCGGTCACTCTGTAGTCACAGCCATACAGGGCCTCGATAAATTTTTATGTGCTTCGACTGCTCCTGCACTGTAACTCGGTCACTCTGTAGTCACAGCTATACAGGGTAATGCTAAATTTTTATGTGCTTCGCCTGCTCCTGCACTGTAACTCGGTCACTCTGTAGTCACAGCCATACAGGGTCACGCTAAATTTTTATGTGCTTCGCCTGCTCCTGCACTGTAACTCGGTCACTCTGTAGTCACAGCCATACAGGGCCTCGATAAATTTTTATGTGCTTAGCCTGCTCCTGCACTGTAACTCGGTCACTCTGTAGTCACAGACATACAGGGCCTCGATAAATGTTTATGTGCTTCGCCTGCTCCTGCACTGTAACTCGGTCACTCTGTAGTCACAGCCATACAGGGCCTCGATAAATTTTTATGTGCTTCGCCTGCTCCTGCACTGTAACTCGGTCACTCTGTAGTCACAGCCATACAGGGTCACGCTAAATTTTTATGTGCTTCGCCTGCTCTCCTGAACTCCTTTAGTCAAGCTCATACAGGCCTCACAATTTTTAGTGCTTCTGCCACTCAGCACTGATAAATTTTTATGTGCTCACTGCCTACTGCAACTCGTCACTCTGTAGTCACAGCCATCAGGTCATAAATTTTTATGTGCTTCCTGCTCCTGCACTGTAACTCGGTCACTCTGTAGTCACAGCCATACAGGGCACGATAAATTTTTATGTGCTTCGCCTGCTCCTGCACTGTAACTCGGTCACTCTGTAGTCACAGCCATACAGGGTCACGCTAAATTTTTATGTGCTTCGCCTGCTCCTGCACTGTAACTCGGTCACTCTGTAGTCACAGCCATACAGGGCCTCGATAAATTTTTATGTGCTTCGCCTGCTCCTGCACTGTAACTCGGTCACTCTGTAGTCACAGCCATACAGGGTAACGCTAAATTTTTATGTGCTTCGCCTGCTCCAGCACTGTAACTCGGTCACTCTGTAGTCATAGCCATACAGGGTCACGCTAAATTTTTATGTGCTTTGCCCTTCTCCTTGCACTATAACTCGGTCACTCTGTAGTCACAGCCATACAGGGCCACGATAAATTTTTATGTGCTTCGCCTGCTCCTGCACTATAACTCGGTCACTCTGTAGTCACAGCCATACAGGGTCACGCAAAATTTTTATGTGCTTCGCCTGCTCCTGCACTGTAACTCAGTCACTCTGTAGTCACAGACCAAACAGGGCCTTGATAAATTTTTATGTGCTTCGCCTGCTCCTGCACTGTAACTCGGTCACTCTGTAGTCACAGCTATACAGGGCCACGATAAATTTTTATGTGCTTCGCCTGCTCCTGCACTGTTACTCGGTCACTCTGTAGTCAAAGCCATACAGGGTCTCGATAAATTTTTATGTGCTTCGCCTGCTCCTGCACTGTAACTCGGTCACTCTGTAGTCACAGCCATACAGGGCCACGATAAATTTTTATGTGCTTCGCCTGCTCCTGCACTGTAACTCGGTCACTCTGTAGTCACAGCCATACAGGGTCACGCTAAATTTTTATGTGCTTCGCCTGCTCCTGCACTGTAACTCGGTCACTCTGTAGTCACAGCCATACAGGGCCTCGATAAATTTTTATGTGCTTCGCCTGCTCCTGCACTGTAACTCGGTCACTCTGTAGTCATAGCCATACAGGGTCACGCTAAATTTTTATGTGCTTCGCCTGCTCCTGCACTGTAACTCGGTCACTCTGTAGTCACAGCCATACAGGGCCTCGATAAATTTTTATGTGCTTCGCCTGCTCCTGCACTGTAACTCGGTCACTCTGTAGTCACAGCCATACAGGGCCTCGATAAATTTTTATGTGCTTCGCCTGCTCCTGCACTGTAACTCGGTCACTCTGTAGTCACAGCCATACAGGGCCTCGATAAATTTTTATGTGCTTCGCCTGCTCCTGCACTGTAACTCGGTCACTCTGTAGTCACAGCCATACAGGGTCACGATAAATTTTTATGTGCTTCGCCTGCTCCTGCACTGTAACTCGGTCACTCTGTAGTCACAGCCATACAGGGTCACGCTAAATTTTTATGTGCTTCCCCTGCTCCTGCACTGTAACTCGGTCACTCTGTAGTCACAGCCATACAGGGCCTCGATAAATTTTTATGTGCTTCGCCTGCTCCTGCACTGTAACTCGGTCACTCTGTAGTCACAGCCATACAGGGCCACGCTAAATTTTTATGTGCTTCGCCTGCTCCTGCACTGTAACTCGGTCACTCTGTAGTCACAGCCATACAGGGCCTCGATAAATTTTTATGTGCTTCGCCTGCTCCTGCACTGTAACTCGGTCACTCTGTAGTCACAGCCATACAGGGCCTCGATAAATTTTTATGTGCTTCGCCTGCTCCTGCACTGTAACTCGATTACTCTTTAGTAACAGCCATACAGGGTCACGCTAAATTTTTATGTGCTTCGCCTGCTCTGCACTGTAACTCGGTCATTCTGTAGACCACAGCCATACAGGGCCTCGATAAATTTTGTATGTGCTTCGCCTGCTCCTGCACTGTAACTCGGTCACTCTGTAGTCACAGCCATACAGGGTCACGCTAAATTTTTATGTGCTTCCCCTGCCCTCCTGCACTGACTCGGTCACTCTGTAGTCACAGCCATTACAGGGCCTCGGATAAATTTTTTATGTGCTTCGCCTGGCTCCTGCACTGTAACTCAGGTCCACTCTGTAGTCCACAGCCATACAGGCCTCGATAAATTTTTATGTGCTTCGCCTGCCCCTCCTGCACTTGTAACTCGGGTCACTCGTGTCAGGTCACAGTTATACAGGGCCACGCTAAATTTTTATGTGCTTCGCCTGGCTCCTGCACTGTAACTCGGTCCACTCTGTAGTCCAAAGGCCATCACAGGGCCTCGATAAATTTTTATGTGCTTCGCCTGCTCCTGCACTGTAACTCGGTCACTCTGTAGTCACAGCCATACAGGGCGTAACGCTAAATTTTTATGTGCTTCGCCTGCTCCTACACTGTAACTCGGTCCACTCTGTAGTCACAGCCATACAGGGTCACGCTAAATTTTTATGTGCTTTGCCTGCTCCTGCACTATAACTCGGTCACTCTGTAGTCACAGCCATACAGGGCCTCGATAAATTTTTATGTGCTTCGCCTGCTCCTGCACTGTAACTCGGTCACTCTGTAGTCACAGCCATACAGGGCCTCGATAAATTTTTATGTGCTTCGCCTGCTCCTGCACTGTAACTCGGTAACTCTGTAGTCACAGCCATACAGGGTCACGCGAAATTTTTATGTGCTTCGCCTGCTCCTGCACTGTAACTCAGTCCACTCTGTAGTCACAGCCATACAGGGGCCTTCGATAAATTTTTATGTGCTTCGCCTGCTCCTGCACTGTAACTCGGTCACTCTGTAGTCACAGCCATACAGGGTCACGATAAATTTTTATGTGCTTCGCCTGCTCCTGCACTGTAACTCGGTCACTCTGTAGTAAAGCCATACAGGGCCTCGATAAATTTTTATGTGCTTAGCCTGCTCCTGCACTGTAACTCGGTCACTCTGTAGTCACAGACATACAGGGCCTCGATAAATTTTTATGTGCTTCGCCTGCTCCTGCACTGTAACTCGGTCACTCTGTAGTCACAGCCATACAGGGTCACGCTAAATTTTTATGTGCTTCGCCTGCTCCTGCACTGTAACTCGGTCACTCTGTAGTCACAGCCATACAGGGCCTCGATAAATTTTTATGTGCTTCGCCTGCTCCTGCACTGTAACTCGGTCACTCTGTAGTCACAGCATACAGGGTCACGCTAAATTTTTATGTGCTTCGCCTGCTCCTGCACTGTAACTCGGTCACTCTGTAGTCACAGCCATACAGGGCCTCGATAAATTTTTATGTGCTTCGCCTGCTCCTGCACTGTAACTCGGTCACTCTGTAGTCACAGCCATACAGGGCACTCGATAAATTTTTATGTGCTTCGCCTGCTCCTGCACTGTAACTCGGTCACTCTGTTAGTCACAAGCCATACAGGGCCTCGATAAATTTTTATGTGCTTCGCCTGCTCCTGCACTGTAACTCGGTCACTCTGTAGTCAAAGTCATACAGGGCCTCGATAAATTTTTATGTGCTTCGCCTGCTCCTGCACTGTAACTCGTCACTCTGTTAGTCAACAGCCATATACAGGGCCTCGATAAATTTTATGTGCTTCGCCTGCTCCTGCACTGTAACTCGGTCACTCTGTAGTCCAGCCATTACAGGCCTCGATAAATTTTTATGTGTTTCGCTGCTCCTACAGTGTAACTCGCGTCACTCTGTAGTCACAGCCATACAGGGTCACGCTAAATTTTATGTGCTTTGCCTGCTCCTGCACTGTAACTCGTCACTCTGTAGTCACAGCCATACAGGGCCTCGATAAATTTTTATGTGCTTCGCCTGCTCCTGCACTGTAACTCGGTCACTCTGTAGTCACAGCCATACAGGGTCACGCTAAATTTTTATGTGCTTCGCCTGCTCCTGCACTGTAACTCGGTCACTCTGTAGTCACAGCCATACAGGGCCTCGATAAATTTTTATGTGCTTCGCCTGCTCCTGCACTGTAACTCGGTCACTCTGTAGTCACAGCCATACAGGGTCACGCTAAATTTTTATGTGCTTCGCCTGCTCCTGCACTGTAACTCGGTCACTCTGTAGTCACAGCCATACAGGGCACGATAAATTTTTATGTGCTTCGCCTGCTCCTGCACTGTAACTCGGTCACTCTGTAGTCACAGCCATACAGGGCCTCGATAAATTTTTATGTGCTTCGCCTGCTCCTGCACTGTAACTCGGTCACTCTGTAGTCACAGCCATACAGGGCCTCGATAAATTTTTATATGTGCTTCGCCTGCTCCTGCACTGTAAACTCGGTCACTCTGTAGTCACAGCCATACAGGGCACGATAAATTTTTATGTGCTTCGCCTGCTCCTGCACTGTAACTCGGTCACTCTGTAGTCACAGCCATACAGGGCCACGATAAATTTTTATGTGCTTCGCCTGCTCCTGCACTGTAACTCGGTCACTCTGTAGTCACAGCCATACAGGGCCTCGATAAATTTTTATGTGCTTCGCCTGCTCCTGCACTGTAACTCGGTCACTCTGTAGTCACAGCCATACAGGGCCACGCTAAATTTTTTATGTGCTTCGCCTGCTCCTGCACTGTAACTCGGTCACTCTGTAGTCACAGCCATACAGGGCCTCGATAAATTTTTATGTGCTTCGCCTGCTCCTGCACTGTAACTCGGTCACTCTGTAGTCACAGCCATACAGGGCCACGATAAATTTTTATGTGCTTCGCCTGCTCCTGCACTGTAACTCGGTCACTCTGTAGTCACAGCCATACAGGGTCACGCTAAATTTTTATGTGCTTCGCCTGCTCCTGCACTGTAACTCGGTCACTCTGTAGTCACAGCCATACAGGGCCACGATAAATTTTTATGTGCTTCGCCTGCTCCTGCACTGTAACTCGGTCACTCTGTAGTCACAGCCATACAGGGCCTCGATAAATTTTTATGTGCTTCGCCTGCTCCTGCACTGTAACTCGGTCACTCTGTAGTCACAGCCATACAGGGCCGCTAAAATTTTTATGTGCTTCGCCTGCTCCTGCACTGTAACTCGGTCACTCTGTAGTCACAGCCATACAGGGCCTCGATAAATTTTTATGTGCTTCGCCTGCTCCTGCACTGTAACTCGGTCACTCTGTAGTCACAGCCATACAGGGTCACGCTATAAATTTTTATGTGCTTCGCCTGCTCCTGCACTGTAACTCGGTCACTCTGTAGTCACAGCCATACAGGGCCACGATAAATTTTTATGTGCTTCGCCTGCTCCTGCACTGTAACTCGGTCACTCTGTAGTCACAGCCATACAGGGCCTCGATCAATTTTTATGTGCTTCGCCTGCTCCTGCACTGTAACTCGGTCACTCTGTAGTCACAGCCATACAGGGCTCACGCTAAATTTTATGTGCTTCGCCTGCTCCTGCACTGTAACTCGGTCAATTCTGTAGTCACAGCCATACCAGGGCCTCGATAAATTTTTATGTGCTTGACTGCTCCTGCACTGTAACTCGGTCACTCTGTAGTCACAGCCATTACAGGGCCACGATAAATTTTTGTGGCTTCGCCTGCTCCTGCACTGTAAACTCGGTCACTCTGTAGTCACATCCATACAGGGCCTCGATAAATTTTTATGTGCTTCGCCTGCTCCTTGCACTGTAACTCGGTCACTCTGTAGTCACAGCCATACAGGGTCACGCTAAATTTTTATGTGCTTGGCCTGCTCCTGCACTATAACTCGGTCACTCTGTAGTCACAGCCATACAGGGCCTCGATAAATTTTTAATGTGCTTCGCCTGCTCCTGCACTGTTAACTCGGTCACTCTGTTAGTCACAGCCATTACAGGGCCTCGATAAATTTTTATGTGCTTCGCCTGCTCCTGCACTGTAATCGGTAACTCTTGTAGTTCACAGCCATTACAGGGTCACGCTAAATTTTTATTGTGCTTCGCCTGCTCCTGCACTGTAACTTCGGTTCACTCTGTAGTCACAGCCAATACAGGCCTCGATAAATTTTAATGTGCTTCGCCTGCTCCTGACTGTAACTCGGTCACTCTGTAGTCACAGCCATACAGGGGTCACGCTAAATTTTTATGTGCTGTCGCTCTGCTCCTGCACTGTAACTCGGTCACTCTGTAGTCACAGCCATACAGGGCCTCGATAAATTTATATGTGCTTCGCCTGCTCCTGCACTGTAACTCGGTCACTCTGTAGACACAGCCATACAGGGCCTCGATCAAATTTTATGTGCTTCGCCTGCTCCTGCACTGTAACTCGGTCACTCTGTAGTCACAGCCATACAGGGTCACGCTAAATTTTTA
This sequence comes from Rhinella marina, assembly GCA_900303285.1. Taxonomy (NCBI): domain Eukaryota; kingdom Metazoa; phylum Chordata; class Amphibia; order Anura; family Bufonidae; genus Rhinella; species Rhinella marina. Next base: position 30,399 of record ONZH01009670.1, read on the forward strand.
TGTGCTTCGCCTGCTCCTGCACTGTAACTCGGTCACTCTGTAGTCACAGCCATACAGGGCCACGATAAATTTTTTATGTGCTTCGCCTGCTCCTGCACTGTAACTCGGTCACTCTGTAGTCACAGCCATACAGGGTCACGCTAAATTTTTATGTGCTTCGCCTGCTCCTGCACTGTAACTCGGTCACTCTGTAGTCACAGCCATACAGGGCCTCGATAAATTTTTATGTGCTTCGCCTGCTCCTGCACTGTAACTCGGTCACTCTGTAGTCACAGCCATACAGGGCCACGATAAATTTTTATGTGCTTCGCCTGCTCCTGCACTGTAACTCGGTCACTCTGTAGTCACAGCCATACAGGGCCTCGATAAATTTTTTATGTGCTTCGCCTGCTCCTGCACTGTAACTCGGTCACTCTGTAGTCACAGCCATACAGGGCCACGATAAATTTTTATGTGCTTCGCCTGCTCCTGCACTGTAACTCGGTCACTCTGTAGTCACAGCCATACAGGGCCTCGATAAATTTTATGTGCTTCGCCTGCTCCTGCACTGTAACTCGGTCACTCTGTAGTCACAGCCATACAGGGTCACGCTAAATTTTTATGTGCTTCGCCTGCTCCTGCACTGTAACTCGGTCACTCTGTAGTCACAGCCATACAGGGCCTCGATAAAATTTTTATGTGCTTCGCCTGCTCCTGCACTGTAACTCGGTCACTCTGTAGTCACAGCCATACAGGGCCTCGATAAATTTTATGTGCTTCGCCTGCTCCTGCACTGTAACCGGTCACTCTGTAGTCACAGCCATACAGGGTCCACGATAAATTTTTATGTGCTTCGCCTGCTCCTGCACTGTAACTCGGTCACTCTGTAGTCACAGCCATACAGGGCCCGATAATTTTTATGTGCTTACGCCTGCTCCTGCACTGTAACTCGGTCACTCTGTAGTCACAGCCATACAGGTCACTCTAAATTTTTATGTGCTTCGCCTGCTCCTGCACTGTAACTCGGTCACTCTGTAGTCACAGCCATTACAGGGCACGCTAAATTTTTATGTGCTTGCGCCTGCTCCTGCACTGTAATTCGGTCACTCTGTAGTCACAAGCCATACAGGGCCTCGATAAATTTTTATGTGCTTCGCCTGCTCCTGCACTGTAACTCGGTCACTCTGTAGTACAGCCATACAGGGCTCGATAATTTTTATGTGCTTCGCCTGCCCTGCACTGTAACTCGGTCACTCTGTAGTCAACAGCCATACAGGGTACGCTAAAATTTTATGTGCTTCGCCTGCTCCTGCACTGTAACTCGGTCATCTGTAGTCACAGCCATACAGGGCCTCGATAAATTTTATGTGCTTCGCCTGCTCCTGCACTGTAACTCGGTCACTCTGTAGTTCACAGCATACAGGGCCTCGATAAATTTTTTATGTGCTTCGCCTGCTTCCTGCACTGTAACTCGATCACTCTGTAGTAACAGCCAATACAGGACCTCGCCAAATTTTTATGTGCTTCGCCTGCTCCTGCACTGTAACTCGGTCACTCTGTAGTCACAGCCATACAGGGCCACGATAAATTTTTATGTGCTTCGCCTGCTCCTGCACTGTAACTCGGTCACTCTGTAGTCACAGCCATACAGGGTCACGATAAATTTTTTATGTGCTTCGCCTGCTCCTGCACTGTAACTCGGTCACTCTGTAGTCACAGCCATACAGGGCCTCGATAAATTTTTATGTGCTTCGCCTGCTCCTGCACTGTAACTCGGTCACTCTGTAGTCACAGCCATACAGGGCCTCGATAAATTTTTATGTGCTTCGCCTGCTCCTGCACTGTAACTCGGTCACTCTGTAGTCACAGCCATACAGGGCCACGATAAATTTTTATGTGCTTCGCCTGCTCCTGCACTGTAACTCGGTCACTCTGTAGTCACAGCCATACAGGGCCTCGATAAATTTTTATGTGCTTCGCCTGCTCCTGCACTGTAACTCGGTCACTCTGTAGTCACAGCCATACAGGGTCACGCTAAATTTTTATGTGCTTCGCCTGCTCCTGCACTGTAACTCGGTCACTCTGTAGTCACAGCCATACAG
>ONZH01009671.1:0-36252 GCA_900303285.1 Rhinella marina
GGTTCCATTGAGTGGGCGTGTTTAGCACTCATATGCCTGCGCATGCTGGTGGTGGTTAGGCTAGTAGTGGTGGCACCCCTGCTGATCCTGGTGTGGCACAGGTTGCACACCACAGTCCGTCGGTCATCCTCACTTTCTTTAAAGAACCTCCAGACTTGCGAACATCTAGGCCTCGCCACGGGAGCTTCACTACGTGAAACAGTTGCTGCTGATGCACCAGCTCTGGCCCTGCTTCTCCCTCTGGCCACACCACTGCCTCTTCCAACCTGTTCTGGTGCAGCACTCGCCTCCGCCTCAGAGGCACTGTCTTCACTTGGCTTATCAACCCAGCTTGGGTCAGTCACCTCGTCATCCTCCGATTCCTCAGTCTGCTCCCCCTCAGTCTGCTCCCCCCTCGGACTTCCTGCCCTGACAACAACTTCACCACTGTCTGACAACCGTCTCTCCTCATCATCCAACACCTCTTTACAAACTTCTTCCACTAAGTCAACATTGTCATCATCATCACCCACAGACTGCGACAGTTGGAAAACTTGGGCATCGGGAATGAGGTCAGCAGCAACCTGAGAAGTGGTTTGTGACTCTGGGAAGGGTCCAGAAAACTGTTCCTCAGAGTATGCCGGATCGCATTCCAAATTTTCCTGGGAGGGGGCAGACTGGGGGGAATGAGGTTGAGGTGGAGGAGCCAGAGTAGTGCTCCCTTGAGTAACGTGGGTGGACTGCGTGGAAGAGTGACTGGTGGACAAATTACTTGAAGCATTGTCCGCAATCCACGACATCAGCTGTTCGCACTGTTGTGGTTTCAACAGTCCTCTACCACGTGTCCCTGTAAGTTTAGACATGAAGCTAGGGAGTGTAGCTCTGCGGCGTTCCCCTGCTCCCTCATCAGCAGGTACTGTCTCACCCTGCCCAGGACCACGGCCTCTGCCCCCTGCAAAAATTGAATGCCCATGCCCACGCCCTCGTCCTCGACCCTTAGCCCTGGGGTTCAACATTTTCTGTTTATAAGTGTATTATATAAAAAATAAAAAATAAATGGGCCTGCTGTACTGAAACCCACAAACTTGTTCAGTCTGGTTTAATTAAGTGACGTACAGAAAGTGTCACCTGGACAGAAAATACGGATTGTAGTGAGTGTACTGAACTGTGACACACAGAATGGTTCCACACTGCTGTGTGAAATGGATTTGTATCACTGAGCTAAAACAACAAAAAAACTATTTTTTTTATATATATGTTTTTTTTTTAGTTTTTTTTTTTTTTGAACGTGACGTGCAGAAACTATCGTAGAGCTAACTCACACCCTGCTGACGGTGGCTATTTTGACTGCGACCCAGACAAATGTCGCACAGAGATTTTTGGGATCAAGCTATATACGTGAGAGCAAAAGACCTGGTTGGATTAAGTGACGTACAGAAAGTGTCACCTGGCCAGAAAATACGGATTGGAGTGAGTGTGCTGAACTGTGACACACAGAATGGTTCCACACTGCTGTGTGAAATGGATTTGTATCACTGAGATATAACAATAAAAAAAAGGGGTTATATATGGTGATTGCTGCACTAGTAGTGCCAGCCAGCCAAGCCAGGAGACAAAAAAAAATTTCTTCTAGCCCTTAGAAGGGCTGTTGGGTTCTTTGTGGGTGATTCCTGCCTAACAGAGAACTAAATGCAGGCCCTAACACTCTCCCTGAAACGCAGCAGCTCTATCCCTAACGACATCCAGACAGCATCTGAGCCGAGCACCGCGGCCAGTCACTAGTATATTCCAGGGTCACCTGATCAGGCCAGCCAACCCCTGCTATCGACATGTAAGGGCCCCACGTGATGCTGGGTGTACCGCAGAGTCTCCTGGCTACTGATTGGCTGTGTTTTATAGGCGCCAAAAATGCACGATGCGGAAGTTGCCATTTCCTCGAGCATGGCGAGATACTCGTCCGAGCAGCGAGCACTTACGAGTACCCTAATACTCGAACGAGCACCAAGCTCGGACGAGTATGCTCGCTCATCTCTAGGAGCAGCAGTTAGGTTCAATGAAGACATTCCAGGAAATAAGAAGGAAAGGTGTGATGTGTGGATAATATCAGATTCTAGGAAAGGCTACTTGCACACTTACGTTTGCAGGATCTGTTTGTGAGATCCGTCCAGGCTCTCACAAACAGATCCGTCATGATAATACAACCGTCTGCATCCGTTCTGAACTGATCCGTTTATATCATTATTTACATTGCAAAGACAATGGAGGACGGGACCGTTTTCTATTGTGTCAGACAAAATGGCTCCGTCACCATTGACTTACATTGTAAGTCATGACGGATACGTTTGCATCAGTTTCTTCATGCGGACACCAAAACGCAGCGAGCAGCGTTTTAGTGTCCGCCTCCAAAATGGAATGGAGACTGAACTAAAGCAAACTGAAGCAAAGCTTATACATTCTGAACGGTTCCCTTTCCCTTCAGAATGCATTAGCACAAAACTGATCAGTTCAAGACCATTTGTGAGAGCCTCTGACGGATTTCACAAACGTATCCTGCAAACGCAAGTGTATTAGTAGCCAAAGTTGGGTTCAGCAGTTAGTTTCAATAAAGATATACCAGAGAATGAGAAGGAAAGATAAGATATGTGGATATTATTAGATTTTGGGAAAGTTGGGTGCAGCATTTAAGTTCAATGAAGACATACCAGTAAATAGAAGGAAAGATGAGATTTGTGGATAATATCAGTTTCTAGGAAAGTTGGGAGCAGCAGTTAGGTTTAATGAAGACATATCAGTGAATGAGCAGGAAAGGTACGTAAGATGTGTGGAGGATATCAGATTCTGGGAAAGTTGGGTGCAGCAGTTAGGTTCAATGAAGACATACCAGGGAATAAGACAGAAAGATGAGATGTGTGGAATATACCAGATTCGGGGAAAGTTGGGTGCAGCATATAGGTTCCTTGAAGACATATCAGGGAATGAGAAGGAAAGATGAGATGTGTGAGTAATAGTGTTGAGCGAGCACCTTTGTGCTCGTATGCTCGGGTGCTCTGGCCAAGCACTAGGGGGTGCTCGAGTGCTCAAGAGCATAATGTTAGTCAATAGGACTAAACCAGGCACCCCCCCGCTCTGAAGAAGGGAGGGTGTCTGGTTAATAGAAAAAGGTCATAATCGCGACTTCTCCTCTTTTACTCCTTTTACTTGTAAAAGTATGCTACTTAACTGAATTTGTACGCATTAGCGCAAAATGCATAGCATTAGCATACAAATCAACATTACAGTGAATTCCAGTACTCTCTCGCATGTTTATTCGCTGCGTACAAACGTGCGGGGAAGAGACTCGAGCATTGCGCTCGAGTACACTCTGTGTTCTGCCGAACACCGAGCGGACCCGAGCGTAGGCATGCTCGCTGAATACTAGTGAGTAATATCAGATTCTGGGAAAGTTGGGTGCAGCAGTTAGGTTCAATAAAGATATACCAGGAAATGAATAGGGAAGGTGAGATGTGTTGATAATATCAAATTCTAAGAAAGCTGGGTGCATCAGTTAGGTTCTATGAAGATATACTAGAGAATGAGAAGTAAAGATAAGATGTGTGGAAAATATCAGAGTTTAAAAAAGTTGGGTGCAGCGGTTAGGTTCAGTGAAGACATACCAGGGAATAAGAAGGAAAGATGAGATGTGTGAATAATATCAGATTCTGGGAAAGTTGGGTGCAAAAGTAAGATTCCATGCAGACATATCAGTGAATGAGAAAGAAAGATGAGAAGTTTTGATAATATCAGATTCTGGGAAAGTTGAGTTCAGCAGTTAGGTTCAATGAAGACATATCAGTGAATAAAACGAAAAGGTGAGATGTGTGGATAATTCAGATTCTGGTAAAGTTTGGTGCAGCAGTTAGGTTTAATGAAGAAATACCATAGAATGAGAAGGAAAGATGAGATGTGTGGAATATATCAGATTCTGGGAAGATTGGGTGCAGCGGTTAGGTTTAAAAAAAGACATACAAGGTAATAAGAAGGAGAGGTGAGATTTGTTGATATTAGATTCTGGGAAAGTTTTGTACAGCAGTTAGGTTCAATGAAAACATACCAGGGAATGAGAAGGAAACATTAGATGTGTAGATAATATCGGATTCTGGAAAACTTGGTTGCAACAGTTAGGTTCAATGAAGACATACCAGGGAATGAGACAGAACGATGAGATTTGTGGAATGTTTCAGATTCTGGGAAAGTTGGGTGCAGCGGTTAGGTTTGAAGAAGACATTAGAGAATGAGAAAAAAAGATTTGATGTCGATAATATCAGATTCTGAGAAAGTTGGGTGCAGCGGTTAGGTTTGAAGAAGACATTAGAGAATGAGAAAAAAAGATTTGATGTCGATAATATCAGATTCTGAGAAAGTTGGGTGCTACAGTTAGGTTCCATGAAGACATACCAGGGAATGAGAAGGAAAAATGAGATATGTTGATATAATCAGATTCCGGGAAAGTTTGTTGCAGCGGTTAGGTTCAATGAAGACATATAAGAGAATGAGACAGAAAGATGAGATGTGTGGAATATATCAGATTCTGGGAAAGTTCGGTGCAGCGGTTAGGTTTAAAGAAGACATATTAGGGAAGGAGAAAACAAGATGTGATATGGATAATATTAGATTCTGAGAAAGTTGGATGCAGAATACATACCAGTTGGATACAGGTTCCATGAATACATACCAGGGAATGAGAAAGAAAGATGAGATGTGTGGATAATATCAGATTTTGGGAAAGTTGGGTGCAACAGTTAGGTTTAATGAAGACATACCAGGGAATGAGCAGGAAAGGTAAGATGTGTGAATGATATCAGATTCTGGAAAGTTGGGTGCAGCAGTTAGGTTAGGTTCAATGAAGATATACTAGAGAAAGAGAAGGAAAGATAAGATGTGTAGATAATATCAGATTCTGGGAAAGTTGGGTGCAGCAGTTAGTTTCAATGAAGATATACTAGAGAAAGAGAAGGAAAGATAAGATGTGTGGATTATAGTGTTCCACTCGTGGTACACTCAGCCGAACACTGGGTGCACTCGAGCGCTATGCTCGAGTCCCCTCCAAGCACGCTAATTAATTAGCGTGCAGGGAGAGATGGCATTCAGTGTAATGCCAGTAGCCATCTTAGTTACTGGCATTACACTGATTCGCTGGCCATGAATGCGTCACCGGATGCTATAAAGCACCCGGTGACGCCTTCCTGGCCAGTGTTAGTCAGGGAGAGCTGTCGCAAGGAGGGACAGATAGTGTAGGGAGAGAGGCTCGCTAGGCAGGGATAGATTTTATTTTACAAACAAATAAAAGCCCTTTTTTGGGCTATTGGACAATTTGGGGGCATATTTTATTTTTTTATTAGGGGACCTTTTTAAACCAGGCACCCCTCGCTCTTCCGTGTAATTCTTGTTCTTCATCCTCCTTAGACACAGGTTGTACCTATGGACTGCTACTTGGTAAATTGGCATGCTATAAGGACACGTCTTTGTTTCACACATGGCACAATTGGATGGACTGTAATCGTGGTTTGTAATCTGGGATATAAGCAAGAGGAGGAAGAGGAAAGCAGAGTATGAATTGGTGTCAGTGGGTGGGGAAATGATTGCGTACAGAGGCCGTGGCCTATGTAAAAAAATTTAGTGGCGCACTCAGTACGCCACTACTTTTCTCCCTCCTTCCTTTTTCCGAAAGTTAGGTGGTATGCAGCCCTGCTACACACACATCCCAGGGCTGGATTACACCGCATTTCACATGTATCTCTGTTGTATACACATTGCACACATAAAGCCCTGATACAAGAAAATTACTGCGTTCTGCTAAATGCGCATTAAAAATACGCAGCTGTATTACATGTACATCACACACATACAAGACAACTACTTTAACTTCACACAACAGGGACAGCACTGCTACATACACCCAGTCCACTGAGCATATAACGGGTTAAGGCACACCTGGTCATGTGATCCTCTAACTCCTCCCACACAGGTTCACATGGTCATGACGTCATAACAGGTCCTTTACCTCCCCATGCAATACAGTCTTAAGCCTGGCTCCTCCCACACAGGATCACATGGTCATGACATCACTGCAGGTCCTTTAGCCCTCTAGCCTTTTCCATCTCTGCTGGAGGTATGTGTACATTCAACTTTCCTGTCTGTCATGATTAGGCATGCTTCACACAGTCAATATTTGGTCAGTGATATGGGCTCCCCTAAAGTTCAGGTCATGTCACTGTGAAGTAGGTGTAGCATTCAGTAGAGGGTTATGATTTGGGGGCTTGGAGTGGAGCCTGCACCTAGATATGGAGAGATCTGACCAAACATTGAGTGTGAACCAGGCCTTACTGGGGCCGAAGGATCATTAACCCCTTATTCCCACAGGTTAACCCCTAATGAGCAGAGCTTTCACAGTCCTGTCAGCCTCAGATGTGATGTGAACTTTCTATGTCTGGTAACTTTCTAACACTGGTTTTGTGTTCTTGGTGAGGAGAAGGCCACCTGGGAGGGAGATTTGCATTCCTGGTGAGGAGAAGGCTGCCCTGGGAGGGAGGTTTATGTTCCTGGTGAGGAGGAGACCACCCCATGAGGGAGGTTTATGTTCCTGGTGAGGAGAAGGCTATCCTGGTGGGAGATTTATGTTCCTGGTGAGCAGGAGGCCATGTTGGAAAGGAGGTTTATGTTTCAAGTGAGGAAGAGGCCACCCTGGGCGAGGTAGGTTTATGTTCCTGGTAAGGCCGCCTCGGGAGGGAAGTTTATTCTTCCTGGATAGGAGGAGGCCACTTGGGAGGGAGGTTTATTTTTCCTGGATAGGAGGAGGCCACTTGGGAGGGAGGTTTATTTTTCCTGGATAGGAGGAGGCCACTTGGGAGGGAGGTTTATTTTTCCTGGATAGGGGGAGGCCAACCTGGGGGGGAGGTTTATGTTCCTAGAAATTAATATGGTGTAAAACACGAGTGCTTTGTATTATACTGTCTGTAGCTGATGTCACACACATTTTTTTTTTGCACAGCTCCATTAAAGGGGTTGTCCAAGATATCTAAAAGGTGTTTTCCGGGAGTAAATTCTTCAGGATAAGTCACCAGTATCAGATCAGTAGGGGTCCGACTATGGACACCTCCACCATTCAACTGTTTGAAGAGTATGCTGTCCTCCAATGAGTGGTGCACCCTCCTCACAACACACCAAGTACAGTGCCGTCCATTGTATGGTGGCTGTGCTTGTTATTGCATCTCAGGCCTATTCACTTGAATAGGACTAAGCTGCGCCTAGGCCATGATCAGAGTGTCATGGGCTCTTCAGCTGATAGGTGGAGGCTATTGAGATATTGATGACCTTTCCTCTACCTGGAAAGAACACCTTCAAGAATCTCAGACAAGCTCCCCACCCCAAATGGCTTAAATAAAAAATGATTTCACATCTTTCTCCAGTGCCTTTCCATTCTCCATAATTATATGGAGGTTGTTTTGATTGACCCCCTGTTTGTGGGATTTTGTTTTGCATAGGAGGACATTGGATTTGAGTAAAGAAGCTGGAAGCACACAGGCTTGTTTAGTGATAGAATTCAGTAGAATTATAAATCAGTAGACTGTACAGACTGTAGACCGGCGGTCAGGCAGGAACTCGCCTCATAAGTCATCATGAAGGAGCAGCGTTCGGTCGGGGAAACACAGCCACCATACGTAGCGAGTTTCTCGGCCCAAACACCCTCAGGTGAAACTGGCCTTAATACATTGCAGAGTCAGGATGGGTTAAACATAGTAAACAATCACTGTTGATATCACCAATCCCCTACAGTTGCCGCCACGGTCCCCTCTGCTCTTTACTTCCTTGTCCCGGTTTTGCACACAGGAAATGGCTGGAATTGTCCTATAAGCCGGTCACTGGATGAGTCTGATCATCACTGCGGTCAGTGATTGGCTGAGTCGGCCATTTCCTATGTGTTAAATGGGGACCAGGAAGTAGTAAGTAGAAGAGACCACAGTAGTATCGGGACGCGGTCGCTGGGGGATTACTAATAAATGAATTAGTAAAATGAATAAGGATTTTTCTTTTTTAATTCATCCTGGAAAGTTGTTCTTCTAATTAATTACAACAAATTATTACCAATTTAGGTCAGGTCAGCCACGGTCGGTCGGTGATGCGGCTGAATCAGCCCTTACAGTGTTTGAAGAAACTCAATGGGGCATATTTTTCAAGCCTCGCCTTTTTTGTTTTGCCGTTTGGTTGTCAATTTGCCCCTTGTTTATTATCCCTTAATAAATCAGGTTTTAGTTTAAATCTGACCTCTATTGGTTGTTGAATTGTAACACAGGTTCATATCTACTAAGCCTGGTCTCTTTCTTATGCGCATAAAAATGTGAGCTTAAATTACGCGAACGTCTCCATGAAAGTAGAACTAGGACTGTTTTTACTCCTAAACCAGGCGCAAAATAAGGCCTTGTTCACACGTTAGTTTTTTAATAAGTTATTTCCATCAGTTATTGTGAGTCAAAACCAGGTGCAGATCTTTTCATTATACCTTATCTCTGTGTAGGCTTCACTCCTGGTTCTGGCTCGCAAAAACTGATGGAAATAAATGATCAAATAACTGACATCTGAACAAGGATTAAGGTGCACCTATGTACAAAATTACAGTAAATAGGTCAGAAAATAGGGGCAAAGTTTTAAAACTTCTGAATTAATCTTAAAACTCAAAATGCCTCCAAAACAGGGGCCATATCAGCTGGTAAATGAGACTTAAAGGGAAACTGTCATCTCCGAAACACCCCCTGAACTAGAGTAAGCGTTGTACAGTGTAAGTGATGCTGAATCTGAATATGTAAGTTTTATCTTCATACTCACTTCCATTCTGACACTGTGCTCTGACAAACCTGCAGTAAAATGCACTCACTGGACTCCGGTGCTCACTCACATAATGGAGAGGACTCAAAGAAGAGTCCAGTGAGTGCATTTTACTGCAAGTTTGTGGGAGCACAGCGTCCGAATGGAAGTGAGTATGAAGATAAAACTTACATATTCGGATTCAGCATCACTTACACTATACAACGCTTACTCTAGTTCAGGGGGTGTTTCGGTGATGACAGGTTCCCTTTAAAAATAAGACAGTCGGAAACAGGCTTTTTACTCATGAAAACAGGCGCAGACACTGGAGTGAATGTGCCTCAATGTGGCTCAGGCAGGGTGATAAATCTGGAGACCCATTTAGACCAGTGTTCCTCAACTCCAGTCCTCGGGGCTCACCTGCCGCTCATGTTTTTCTTAGTATTGAGCAGGTGATATAATTAGTGTCCATGCATCAGGACTAGAGATGAGGGAATCTATTCGCCGCTTCGTAGATTCGATACTAATCTTCGCAATTTTCTACTCCAAAGCGAATCCGGATCTTTTCAGATTCGCTCCGTTCGAATCTTAAATGTTCTTAAACCTTTGTACGCAAACGCTACGTACTTGTCCAATGAATTGTACGCTAATGCTACGTATCAGTTAATTTATACTCTGATGCGTACAAATTCAGTTATTAGCGAACTTTTACTGTATGTTCGTTATTTGTGTTGAAATGTTTGCGGTGAGAGCTGCAAAAAGCCCAGGAAGGAGCCGGTCACCTGACCTAGTGGGAAGGGCTTGCTCTGATTGGCCCATAGGCTCGGGAAGACAGTGACACATCAGTTGTGCTGCGACTGCTGAGACAAGCAGAAGCACTGTGAAGTTGTGAAAAACAGAGAACTGTTTTCTGGAAACTGTGATGTTGTTCTGGGAATCCAAAATAATACACATATCAGGGACAGTGCAGGGTGGTAATATTAGGCAGGGAGAGAGAAAGGGAGAAAGACAGGGTCACAGTCAAGTGAAAATGTCTGGCATGGAAAAGCAAAAGGGTTCCACTTCCAGCCAGACCTCGAGCTCCAAAAAGTAGAAGGTGGCACAGGCCAGCAGTGGCAAAGGACATGTAGCCGCAGCTTCTACCAGTAGAATTTGTAGTAGTTGGCCACTGTCCCACCAGGCTAACCCACCAAGGCGCAAAATAGTTGTAGAGGAGAAAGTGGATGAGGTAGTGGAGTGGATGGCTCACTTATCTCAATCGCAGAGGGATGACATGGTTTCTTCTGCTGATACAGTATCATGTAGCCAGGGGTCAGACTCAGAGGGTTCCACCTGCTCCACCATTCGGCTCCAGCAAAGCCCGTCATTTTCTGCCACCTCTCAGCCTTCAGTGCCCCCTCCTAGTGGTGTCCCATCTGCATTTTATCAAATAAAAGGCCACCGAACCCCATCGCACAATCCGGCAGATGTGGGGGAAAGCCTCCTTGATGATTTTTTAGAGAACAGTCAGAGTTTGGACTGCTCGGAAGCGGAGGTTCGTGGAGAACAGACGATATTGCAGTCAGGCAAAAGTGGTGGGGAGTCTGATGATGGTGTGTTTGACAGGAGGACCTGGGAGGCAGATCTGGCTGGTGAGGAGGATTTTATCTCTGAGGAGGAGGGCGGTGGTAGTGGCAGCAACAGAGGGCAGAGGTGAGTTAGGCCCAGGGCCAGGCCTGCCTTGGTAACTAATGAGACCCCAAGTATGGTGGGGGATCATCAGGGTCTAAGCGTACAAGGGCTACAAGCTTGGCCAGCTCTGGATGCTGAACGCCAGGTGCGTGGAAGTATTTCACTACTCTGCCGGGGGAAATCAGCACGGCCACGTGCAATTTCTGTAAGTAGACATTGAGCCATGGGAAAGCATCAAACGTAGGAACCACTGCTCTGTGGAACCATCTGAAGCTGCGTCATGCCACACTTTGGGGTAGCCAAGGTGGATTATAGCAGCGCCTTGATTCAAAAGAGCTGGCTACTTCTCCCGGGGTCCCTAGCGTCAGGCAGCCCGCATCCAGGGGCGTAACTAGTACACACACCTCGTCGTCAACTGTGTGCGTTTCTCCACCTCCGCTTACTCGTCAGTCGTCCATCGTTGAGTGCGTGCCCAGGAAGCAAGTTTATGCAACCAGCAATCCAACTTAATTTTCACCTGACCAAGTTGTTGGCTGTGCAGTCTCTGCCATACAATTTAGTTGAGTGCACAGCTTTTAGGGAGCTGATGGCTTGCGCTCAGCCGCGCTGGCAGATCCCAAGCCGGCATTACTTGTTAAACAAAGCTATCCCTGCCCTTTACTCGAACATGGCAGAACATATAGGACGCTCCCTACAGCTGTCTCACTGCAGCACCGTGCACGTCATGGTCGACACTTGGAGCAGTGCTTATGGCCAAGGGCAATACATGTTCTTTACTGCCCACTGGCTGAATGTTTTTAGTGGAAGCGAGGCAGGAACCCCACAGTAACAGGGCCAATTGCTTTTGGCACCCCCATGTACTTTCCAGCCAGGATTGGAGACCAACCAAAACTTATCCGCTCTCTCCTCCACCTCCATGGGCAGTCCGCCTGCAGGAGCATCAGGGCAGAGAGTTAACCCCCCTCCTTCCTATCACATGTGCCAGGTTAAACGCTGCCATGCTTTGTTAGACTTACTTTGTCTTGGCAACACCAGCCACACAGACCAGCGCTTGCTGCATCACATCAAGCAGCAAATTGCATGCTGGCTGTCTCCCCGCCAGCTGGAAGTGGGCAAGGTTGTGAGTGACAACGGGACAAATATAGTGGCAGCGCTGAACCTGGGGCAATTCACACATGCTCCCTGTATGGCACATGTACTAAATCTAGTGGTTCAGAGATTTCTCAAAACATTCACTGGCCTGCGCACAGTGCTGACAAAGTCGCAGAAGCTTTACACTCATTTGAGTCACTCTTGTGTCCTGCAATGCTCTGCTGGACTTGCAGCGGCAAAACGGTCTTCCGCCACACCGGTTGATAGGTGACGTGCCGACCCGGTGGAATTCCACGCTTCATATGTTGCAGCGGCTCCTTGAACAGCGGAGAGCAGTGGATGACTTTGTCCAGCAGCAGCCATAATCGTCGACCATAGGGAGCAGTTGTGGCTTAGATTTCTGTCAGTGGAGGCTGGTCTGCGATGCCTACACTGTGCTGAAGCCCTTTGAGGAAGCCAATAAATTGGTAAGCCGGGACAGCTGCAGTGTGAACAACATTGTTTCACTAATATTTGTCTTAGAAAAGACACTGTCGCTCATGCAGCAGGGGCCAAAGGGGGAAGGAAATCCTGGACATCTTTCTGCACACCATGCTGTCACTGTAGGGGAGCCCCAAAGCCTAAGTTCCATGGAGATGCAGGAGGAGGATGAGGAGCTTCAGGTAGAGGAGGGGGAGAAGGAGGAGTTTGATGATGACCAGGAGGAGGAGGAGACACATTGGAGGAGCTGGAGGATGATGATGACACCTTCAGGGACACTTACGTGTCTCACTGAGAGGCTGAGATGGAAAGAACTGTCTCCTCGGGCACGCTGGCCAGGATGGCGAGCTGTATGCTCACATTCTTACTCACTGACAGGCGGATCCTAAAAATAAGGCAGACTGATGAATACTGGCTGGCGATGCTTCTGGACCCACAGTATCACTTCAACATGGAGGATTGTTTTCCTGCCCAGGAAAGGTAGGAGAAATTAGCTTCATACATGGAGTAACCTGGCCACAGCTTTCAGCCAGCCCCAGCCTGCTGCCAGCGTGTCTAATAAGGAGGTCCGGTTGAGTCATCCACCTTCTGCCACAACCAGCAGCAGCCAGTTAAGCGTTATGAGTATAATGCAACAATTTTTTTCAGCCTCCCAATAGCCATAGCCAAGTGAGCAGGCCCAGTCCATTCACCTCAACTACCAAGTTCATTCTTACCTGCAGTATGGCTCGCAAAGCCTCATCTCAGACCCCCTGGACTTCTGGGCAACCAGAATACAACAGTGTCCGAAGCTTTCCCACTATGCATTAGGACTTCTTTCCTGCCCAGCCTCAAGTGTCATGTCAGAGAGGGTTTTTAGCGCCGCTGGGGGGGGGAAGGGTGACACAAAAACGGACCAAACTGTCACCTGGCAGTGTCCAAAAAAACACCTTTATAAAAATGAATCAAGGCTGTATTACCTCCGATTTTCACACTCCTCTTGCTGAGGCAGATGATTAGATCAGGCCTGGTAGGCCGAAATAGTCTGAGTGTCTTCCCACTGTTGCTGTCAGCCGGCCCATAAAGTTGCATGCCAAACGTCTCGTGTCATGGGCTGAGCGAACCCAAACTCCCCAAACCAAAACCTCAAAATGTTATTAAAATTCAAAAAACTGTTTACCTCTGCCTCCGTTTTCAACATTAGCACTTAGCAGGCTAGCAGCTGTTTTTATACATCGTTTTTAGTTCTACTTAGTATTCGTAAATTTGTTTTGAAGCCTTTCCTCCAAAAAATAAAAAATAAATATATATATATATAAATAAAAAAATAAAAGATCTGTTGTCTACCTCTGCCTCCCATTACAAATTACATTAGCGGAGATTGTTATCCTCCACTGCAGTTTGTTGTATTTACTATTCACTCTCTGCTGTGCTTATGTACCCTGTCCCCTACTACTACTGGCCGTGGCACCCATGAAAAGCCCATGTATAACTTTCACTCCTATCTTTACAAGGTAGAATGTTTACAGGCTTGTTGTCCAAACAAGTCAAGCCTTTTTCTCTTACTGTAATCCGGTAACCGGAGTGTGCGTAATTTGTTATTGCTTGGCCTGAAGACACCCTGTGTTCATTAATCTGGGAAAATGGCCTTTGGACAATTTTTGAAGGCTCCTGCCTAAACAGACAACCCTGTCTCCTGCCTAAACAGACAACCCTTTTCACACGACCGTATGCCCTCTGAGACATATGGTCCATGAGTGGGCCGTAAGTCCAGGAGCGGCATCGATCGCGAGCACGGGAGCGCACAGCATCATTGATTACAATGATGCTGTGCATGCCGGGCCGCACGCGGGGCTATTGTCCCGCACTCATAAAATCATATGAGTGTCGATGCCGCTCCGGGACATATGGCCCACTCATGGACCGTATGCCTAATGCGGTCTCCGGCCTTCACACTAATGCAGGCTCTGGCCTATGCACAATTTTTGGAGGCTTCGGCCTAAACATACATCGCTGTCTTCTTCACACTAATGCGGGCTGCAGCCTATGCACAATTTTTGGAGGCTCCGGCCTAAACACACAACCCTGTCTTCTTCACACTATGTCAGGAAGGTGTTATAGGTTTAAAAAAAACTATTCAAACACAGGTTTTATAGGAATAATTTTAGTAACATAAATAACTTGCAACAAAAAATAAATAAGTAAAAAAAAAGGACGTCTGGAGCTCCAGCTGCAGGCCACGAATAAGCCAGGAGGCAGCATGGAGCCTGTGTCAAAGCAGCATAAGGCTCCATTCACACATCCTGTTTTTCTTTCCTGATTCGATCCTGATTTTTTTCAGGACCCATTGAAATGAATGGATCCAGATCAGGATCGAATCAGGAAAGAAAAACAGGACGTGTGAATGGAGCCTTAGGCTGCTTCCACCTCAAAGTCTGTCGGGATATCTGTAGGGGTGGAAACAGTAATATAATTAGTATGATCCAGTTAAAGTGGTTGTCCCACAAAAAAAATTCTAAACTTTCAAACCAGCACTTGGATAATACTTTAGCAATTGCATGTCATTAAATATTTGGTATATCTACTGGAACGAGTTATTCAGTGACATGTATCTGTATCTAGCCTGTTTTTTTTTCTTTGAACTGCTCACTGAGAAGGCCACACATGGTCAGTTTGGGGTTTGTACTTACTGGACACCCATACTGCGTGGTCTTCCTATGGTCCAGGGGAAAACTCCTCCCTGACGGTTGGAGCTACAAAAGATAAAACATAAATTTAGCTTATATTTTGAAGACAGAAGGTCCACCCATTAGAATTTATTGTACCTACCTTTTACCTCTGGAAGTTGGGTGAGAGGGGCTCCTCTGTGATACAGCAGCTGACAAAAATCATGAAATAATGGCATTACATTCAACTGAAATGAACAGTTGTAACTTCTGATGTTGATACATGTGAATAGTTTTGGGCTGGATCCCATTCCTAACCACTAGTGCTCTACTGTATCACTGCAGCTGCACTCCCATGTAGCCTGGGTTAAAAATAAATTAAATATGTTTAGACTTACTAGAAGCTGAAGGTACTGTAGGGGCCGTTCGGGCATGACGCCGTCGTTGACGTTGCTCTGCAACATAAATCCATACAGAATTGTTATGATGACCGTTTTTGTTACTAACACTCTATACTACTATGAAGATATTATGGGTGAAAGGAGGGCAATATCCATTTTTTTTTCTTCCAAATGGGCATTTATTGCAATAAATTTCTTAATATCGTTAACGTGGGAATACTTTTGATATCGCCCACTCACTTTAGCTGCAGCATGAGAATGTCTTTGAGTCTGTGTGTAGGAGGAGGAAGCGCTAACTATGAAGGCTCATATAAGGGTACTTTCTTACACACTAGTGCATTTGCCTGACACAAACGGGAGAACGGCCAGCACCATTACCAATAATGGGGGACGGCACTGATCCGGCCGCTACCCGGCAAGAACTCCGGGAATTGGCAGGAAAAATACTGCAGAACAGCCTGAGATCACCGTCACATATGTGAAAGTAGCCTAAAGCAAATTACTGGGAAGGTGTATCTGAGAATACCTTCACTTGTTTGGGTGGAGTTAGAGGCGTGGCCTAGCATGAAAGAAAATTGCTGCAGTTGTCCTTCTATACGGTTTTCATTATTGGCACTCACTGGTATATATACAATACAGTACACTAATATTTTAACAGTTTTTGCTATTCAAATATTTTGTTACCCTGCCGTATCTCTGCGCGGATCTCATTAAGTCGCTCTGGGCACTTGAACTTTAAATCAGACCATTTCCGCTGGATCTTTCCCGGGGTCCGCACAGTGTCGAAGCGATGGCGCAATCCTCGCATCACCTGCTGCACTATCTTCTTCTTCTGCTAGTTCGGGTGTCAGTGTGTGCCATCGTAATCCTGCAGGTCCATCAGCCGGATCATGTATTTAATCTCTCCAGAGCTAAATGCTGATGATCGCCAGGATGCCATTTTCCAAACTTCGCTCTGCCTCTGAGGAGTGCACGCCGCGGCCTAGCGTCGTGAGTGCCAGCGTATTGCGCAATCGCTAGACTATTGTACGCTAAGGATTCGTACACACTTTGTACGCTAATGTACGTACCTATTCAGTTAAGTAGCATACCTTTAACAACGCTATGTTCGCTATTAGTCTGCGAATGTTCACAGGACACGACCAAAATAACGAGTGACTTTTATGTAGCTTCGACCGAATAGATTCATATTAAGATCGAATCTTTTTAAAAATTCGACAAACATACTCACGTATTAATAATTATAATCATTGGATTCCGTGTGATGTGGGCTTCATAGGGTATCTAAATATCCCATCCCTGACAGCAAGCATTCCCACATAACCAGTATCTCACCTTCTGGGACAACCACACCGGTCATGTGTGGTATCAAAATGATCAGGCGGATATAATATACATCATTAAATCCTGTCGGGCCCGAATATCCATTCATTTCTTTGACACAATTTAGGGATCCGATCGACATTGGGTTGTGTTCCACTTTCTTCTCGTCCCCGGAAACCAGAAGGAACTCTGACCACACAATTCATTGAACCTTTCTGCTTCTTAACCTTTTATTTTTATACTGTTTTATGCACTTTATGTATGTCTTATTTCTTGGAACTTTTTGTAACTTAGTACTGTAACTTTTTAGTACATTAAAGAACATCTTTACAGGTTTTGCCTTGCACCCTGAACAAGCCCAGTAACCTCCATTTTTTAAGTGTATAAGTGCCGTTTGCATTACCGTGTATTTGCTATAAGTGTTGCCTGGGCTACTGTGAGCCTGCTTGAAAGCGGGGCGTTGTGGGGGTTTTCTATGAGCCCTTATTTTATTGTTGTATTGATTTAAATGTCTTAGATGGTGGCAGCGTGTTGGGGTGCATGAGAGGCTGTGTCAGGGTCTGATTGAGGTTCAATCTGAGGCCTGAGTGTAGGGGCATAAAAGATTGAGTGCATGAAATAGATTGACCCTTGACACTCGTACCCGGGTCACGTGACAGGGTGGTTCCTGTACGTGACACCATTTATGTGATTGGATTTCCCCGCATTTAAATAAAAAAGTCAGCCAAGTGTGTGATATGCCCTGATCCTTCCATGGATCCCTTCAGTCTCCTCACATCGCTGCAGTGACATCATTGGTGACAGAACTGATTCCAGTATGTATGAAGAGGTCAAAGAAGTGGCCGTCAGCTCGAGTTATTGTGGAGTCCTGAGATGTAGACACATTGACCACGACCAGGTTCTGTTGATTGCTGATGTTTCCACCTTGAGTTCCTTGTATTACTGAGTATCTACAATACTATCTATATTTGCTTTTAACTCCTGTAATCTCAAGCAACAGAAGTTGTGAAGTCTTTGTCTGATCTCTAGAATTCATCTACCAGATTACTGCTTTATACTTGCATTATGAACTAGTGCACATGACTGTAAGTATTTTCTAATCCGCACTTAAAGGGGTTTTCCAAGTTATATATATTGATGACCTATCCTCAGGATAGCACCCCCGCCGATCAGCTGTTTGAAGAGGAGGCGCGCGCCGTATCAGCGCTGCCTCCTCTTCACTGTTTACATGCTGGCCGACACGGGGGTAGTGGTGAGTAGGTGTAATTACACCTCACCGCCCCATTCATTTCTATGGGAAGAATCGCTTCAATACAAGTCTATGGAAGCGATTCTTCCCATAGAAATGAATGGGGCGGTGAGGTGTAATTACACCTGCTCACCACTACCCCTGTTACAGCCAGCATGTAAACAGTGAAGAGGAGGCAGCGCTGGTACGGCGCGCGCCTCCTCTGCAAACAGCTGATCGGCGGGGGTCTCGGGTGTCGGACCCCCGCCGATCTGATATTGATGACCTATCCTGAGGATAGCTCAATATAAACAAAAGGACGGCAGCATCCCAAATCCAAAAAGGCTTTTTCTTTATTCAAGTGGGTTCCATAAAAATTGTACACAATTAGTGGCCATTAGGTGGGCCAATGCAACGTTTCGGCTAATCTCTAGCCTTTGTCAAGCATGCAAGGTCCTGGGCGTGCTGGTGCATCTCTGGAGGCAGTCTGAAGGCCGAGTGAGTGCTGTTTTCAAACTAACTACTTTACTATCCTGAGGATAGGTCATCACTATATACAACTCAGAAAACCCCTTTAACAGAAAAGTATAAGACATGCTCTATCTATTGCGTAATAAACATACGGATGTGAAAAGCACATGGAAGCATGTATTCAAAGTACTATCTCCTCCGATGTCTCCTCTTATTATCTCCAGTAATTGTATTTTACAATGGATTTTGTATGATTTTTCCATCATCTCATCTTCTCTCCTTCCAGGTTCCTACAATATAGGATCTGCTCAGTGGAGATCTTCTATATAAGATCCTTTTCCTGATTGACCCGTCAAGGATGGATAAGGACAGGGACAAGATGGCGGAGAGTATAATAAATCTCACCCTAGAGATCCTCTTCCGGCTTACTGGAGAGGTGAGAGATTCTGATGATGTCACATTACATCATCTTATCTATGTTACTAACAGATGGACATGACTGGAGAGGTGAGGGACTCTGGAGATGTATGGAGTGATATTTATTACTGTGTCTCTCCATAACCAGGACTACACAGTAGTGAAGAAGACCTTTAGTGAGCGCTGTCAGGACCCTGTGTCTGAAGGATGGGGAAGAACCCTGAGCCCAATCACAGGGCCTCCACCTCACCCCCTGATACATGAGGAAATCAATAGAGAGAAGATCCTAGAACTCACCAACAAGATGATTGAGCTGCTGACTGGAGAGGTGACACTGCTGGGACATTATACAGGAACGCTATGAAGGGATCTGGGTGATGACTGTATCATTGTGTTGTCAGGTTCCTATAAGGTGTCAGGATGTCACCATCTATTTCTCCATGAAGGAGTGGGAGTATTTAGAAGGACACAAAGATCTGTACAAGGACGTCATGATGGAAGATCACCGACCGCTTACACCACCAGGTAATAGACTGTATTACTTTGAATTCTAAGACCTAGGAATAAAAAGGCTTAACAAGGCTTTTGTGCATAAAATGTTTACTAAACTATGATAAAACATATATACAAAAGATAACATACAGAGTAAAGTAGCTGTCAACAAAGCTGTGGACAAATGACCCAGCTCTCCATCAACCAGATTCCAACATGGCACCACGTCCATACCCATATGAAACAAAAAGAAGTGTTAGGAGCAAAACACATCTTACCCTGATGATGTCTTTAATGTATCTAACCTCTTTGTTCAATGCTTCCCGGCCTCTCTTAAAGGTCTTCAGTGTGCAGTACACATGTACGGTTACTTCAGACCTCAGGAAATGGTCAGGTACCTAGTACCACTTACCAGCTAAATTACAAAAAATGAAAGGGGAAAGAACCACTGAAATACCTTGCTACACACACATCCTCTCATTATTTGTATATATAGATTGTCAAAAACTGAATTTGTATAGAATCTCCAATTAGATATGTAATATAATCTGTTCAGCAGCTAAACATTCACCCGATGAGGCAAAATGCAATTTAATGATACAGACACACGGCGTAAATGCTGTAGATTTGCCAACTCAGATTTGTGTGTGGAAATCCTCAGTGTTTTATAGAACATATCTATGAGACTTTACCAAATTTCATCCATATATTGCAAAAAATATATAATAATAAAAATCTACAGCATAAAATGACATGAGGTGTGGATATAAAATCTACAATTTGTCAATTTATGGTCAATCCACTATTAATTTGATTCTTTGTAATGCATTGGGTGAAATCCATGTGCAGTGGAAAACCTGCAACGTATCATGTAGAATTTGGTGTGGAAATGTTGAGTATTTACTGTAGATTTCAATCCACAGCCGATATCCTCTACATAATTTGACATTCTGCGGATTTAAAATCTAGGTGTCAGGTCAGATTCCAGAGCTTTTCACCACGCGGAATCGTCTGTTGTCAGGAAAAGTATACAAGCAGTTTTGAGACTGAAGAACCAGCGCCTCCTATTAGACTCATATCAAGTTCCTGTGTGCTAAAAGAATACAGAACATGGAGACATACAGTACAGACCAAAAGTTTGGACACACCTTCTCATTCAAAGAGTTTTCTGTATTTTCATGACTATGAAAATTGTAGATTCACACTGAAGGCATCAAAACTATGAATTAACACATGTGGAATTATATACTTAACAAAAAGTGTGAAACAACTGAAAATATGTCTTATATTCTACGTTCTTCAACGTAGCCACTTTTTGCTTTGATTACTGCCTTGCACACTCTTGGCATTCTCTTGAATTGCTTCAATAGGTAGTCACCTGAAATGGTTTTCACTTCACAGGTGTGCCCTGTCAGGTTTAATAAGTGGGATTTCTTGCCTTATAAATGGGGTTGGGACCATGAGTTGTGTTGGGCAGAAGTCAGGTGCATACACAGCTGATAGTCCTACTGAATAGACTGTTAGAATTTGTATTATGGCAAGAAAAAAGCAGCTAAGTAAAGAAAAACGAGCGGCCATCATTACTTTAAGAAATGAATGTCAGTCAGTCCGAAAAATTGGGAAAACTTTGAAAGTGTCCCCAAGTGCAGTCGCAAAAACCATCAAGCGCTACAAAGAAACTGGCTCACATGAGAACCACCCCAGGAAAGGAAGACCAAGAGTCACCTCTGCTGCAGAGGATAAGTTCATCTGAGTCACCAGCTCAGGTTTTAGGTGGTATCACCTCCTCCACTACATTAGAGATTAGCCTGATTACCCCCTTCACTATCTGTGGGGGTGGAACCTCAGGAGCACCTGAATAACCCGATCTGAGCAGTGTTGAGTGTGGTCTACCAGGGAATTGATTCTGAGGGTCTACCCTCCATCTATATAAAATTTGTTAAGGGGGGTTTCAGTTGTACAGAATAGGGGATACCTATTACATCATGGCGGTCCTACTGCTGGGACCCCCACTGATCATCAGAATGGATATATTACCTCCTCACAGACCCTCAAAATGAACAGAGCGGCAGGTCAGACATGCACATGTACACTACATTCACTGCTAGATGCAAAGCCCTTGTAATATAGTAGAGAAATAATGATGACAGTACAAATAAACAAAACTACCTTATCAGACATGTAAATAGTTCCGCTATATACTGATCACATAATATTGTGATATTTTCCATCCATGTGCTATCACAGTTTTTGGTGGATAGCATATATTTATAGGGTCTGCAAAAAAAAAAAAAACACCCGTCTGCTCTCTGCATCCGTATGTCTGTTCTGCTAATTATAGAATATGTCCTATTCTTCTCAGCAAAAACAAAAAAAGTAGCCACTTATATTGATGGAAGTGATAAAATTGCAGAATACACATTGAACATATCTGTATTTTGTGGTTTGTGGACCGAAATACGGATGCGATCGAGTGCATGATCTCTTAGACGGTGATCTGATTTGTTTCTATTGTCATAGTCAGTTGAGTATTGTATTTTGCTTCATGCCCCGAAATAAATATACATTTTATAGAGGAATGTTATGTATACTATGATGTTAAGGTTATATTATTCAAAAATAATCACATTAATGTTATTCTTTTCAGATGGCTGTACCAGAATGTCAGATGGACATGTGACATCTTCAGATTTTAAAACAGAGGATTATGCTATTACACAAAATACAAATGAAGAACATGCCATAATCCCAGATGTACCCTCAGTTCTTCTCAGCAAAGATCCATCATCTGATTCTTTTAAAAATGTCCAATATTCTGATTCATCACAGATTGCAAAGGAGCAGAAAAGCCATGAAATGAGTGTTGAACATCAAATAGAGGAGAAGCCATTTTCATGTTTGGAATGTGGAAAATGTTTTAAACATAAATCTGCTCTTGTTATACATCGGAGAATTCACAGAGGAGAGAAGCCATATTCGTGCTCAGAATGTGGGAAATGTTTTCCAGATAAATCACATCTTCTTAGACACGAGAGTACTCACACAGGGGAGAAGCCATATTCATGTTCAGAATGTGGGAAATATTATAGCCAGAAATCAGATCTAGTTAGGCATAAGAACACTCACACAGGGGAGAAAAAATTTGTGTGTCCAGAATGTGGGAAATGTTTTACTCTCAAATCAACCCTTGTCTACCATCAAATAACTCACAGCAGGGAGAAACCTTTTTTTTGTTCAGAATGTGGAAAATCTTTTACTTGTAAATCAAGTCTTCGTAATCATCATAAAAATCATACAGGGGAGAAGCCATATTCATGTTCAGAATGTGGGAAATGTTTTACAAAAAAATCAATTCTTCTCAAACATGAGAGAATTCACACAGTGGAGAAGCTATATTCATGTTCAGAATGTGGGAAATATTTTAGCCAGCAATCAAATCTTGTTAGACATCAAAGAACACACACAGGGAAAAAGCCATTTGCATGTTCAGAATGTGGAAAATGTTTTACAGAAAAATTAAATCTTACTATACATCAGAGAATTCACACAGAGGAGAAGCTATTTTCTTGCCCAGAATGTGAGAAATGCTTTACTCGTAAATCATATATTGATAAGCATTTAAAGATTCACACAGGAGAGAAGCCATATTCATGCTCAGAATGTGGAAAATGTTTCCTAGAAAAGTCAAAACTTGTTATACATAAGAGAATTCACACAGGAGAGAAACCTTATTCATGTACAGAGTGTGTAAAATATTTTGCCCAGAAATGTGATCTTGTTAAACATCAAGTAACTCACACAGGGGAGAAGCCATTTTCGTGTTCAGAATGTGGGAAATGTTTTTCTCAGAAGTCAACCCTTGTTCGTCATCGAAGAACTCACACCGCAGAAAAGTGACTTTCTTGTTCAGAATGTGGAAAAAGTTTCACAGATAAATCATATCTTGTTATACATCAGAGAATTCACACAGGGGAGAAGCCATTTTCTTTTCCAGAATGTGGAAAGTGTTTTACAGATAAATCAAATCTTGTTACACTTCAGAGAAATCGCACAGGGGAGAAGCCATATTTATGCTCAGAGTGTCGGAAATGTTTTACTGATCAATCAAACCTTCTTAAACATCAGAGTCAGGGGAGAAACCTTTTTGAGATATTTTCTGTGGAAAGTGTTTTAACCAAAAGCCAGCTCTAATTACATATCAAAAATAAAATGTCCAGAAGGAAGGAAATGTTTCAGCGACAAATCACATATCTTTAAAACTCAGGAAAGTAATAATTTTTTAGCTCTTTTTATTGATGAATAGTACACAGAAAAAATAAAGTAAAGGTAAATGTCATTCAAGACAAAGGGAAGGCAATTTACAGCACTACATGATGATTAAGCCTACGTTGACCTCACCAGCTGCTCCAGCAGAAACATTCCATCTGAGTTGACCAGATCTGGCATTGCCCAATGCTGTTGTTTACCGCCGGATCCCATAGACTATAATGGCATCTGGTGAGGATCTGGCCACTTTAGCCATGAGTTTCAGGTCTCAGGTGAACAAAAACCATTGCATGCAACAATTTTTGCCGGCTGGATCCCATTAAAGTCTATGGGGTCCGGCAGTGAGCATCATTATCTGGAAATGCTAGATTTAGAAAACTCCAGCAGGCTGTTCTCTGCTGGATCAGGTTACTGATGTGAACACAGCCTAAGAAATGTCTGCAACTAAATTTCTATAAAAAAAAATAATAATAATGGATTTCAGATAGCACAGCTATAGATCCACCATGTGCATAGAATATTTCACATTAAGATATATAACAGCATCTCAAGACTTGTTATAACATATCCTTGTGGTTGGGCCTATTTTCTTTATTCTTTAGATTTGGGCTTATTACTATGAACCATATTATGCAGTTGAGTCTCCTGTCCATCTCATCATGTGGCAATATACAGGTATAATGTTGCACATTCCCCTCATCAAGAAGATCAAATACCGTATTTTCTGCCCCATAAGATGCATTTTTTCCCCAAAAAAGTGGGGGAGAATGTCCCTGCATCTCATGGGGCGAATTAGCACCGGAGGACCAGGAAGAGGTGAAGGCTCTGTACTCATTGCTTTCTGTTCCTTGGCTGTGCAGTGCTGCGCATAGCGTGAGGCAGGCAGTGAGGAGCGGCAGCGTCCAGGAGCAGGAGAGGTAAGTGGTTTATTTATTTTATGTCATCTGATACTGGGGGTACATATGAGGCAGATCAAAAGAGGCATGGGGCCTACTTTGAGGCTGGGGGTCTAATCTGAAGTCTGAATGGGGGTCATTCACTTTGTGTCTGAGCTGAGGTCTTATTGGGGTCGTATTAACATTGGGGTTCTGATTGGAGCTGTGAGCTGAGGTCTGATTAACATTGGGAGTCTGATTGCTGGTCAGATCTGAGGTCTAATGAAAAATAAACCTAAGTGCTCTTACTTTTAGTCAGGGAGAGCTGCTGCAGAGAGGAAAAGATAGTGTAGGGATAGGATTTGGCTAGGGCAGTTTAGTTTTTATTTTCAAAAGACCCAAAAGTCCTTTTAAGCACTATTGTTTTATCTGGCTGCAACATTTAGTTTTTTGGGGTCAAAATTTGTGAAAATTGCGTGATCTTAACACCACCTGTGCTGCGTGTGCTGTATAACATTTGTGCATCCTAAATACCTGTGACATCCGGTGTATTTTTTTTCTGCCGCTAATCAAGGCGACATTATGTGCACAGCGTCTGCTGTATAACGTTTGCGCATCCTAAATACCTGTGACCTCCAGTGTATTTTTTTCTGCTGCTAATCAAGGCGGCATTACCTGCGCTGCATCTGCTGTATAACGTCTGCACAAGGAGGGACAGATACTGTAGGTATAGGATTTGGCTAGGCAGGTTTAGTTTTTATTTTCAAAAGACCCAAAAGTCTTTTTAAGGACTATTGTTTTATCTGGCTGCAACATTTAGTTTTTTGGGGGCTAAATTTGCGCAAAATTGCCTGACCTTAACAACACCTGCTTAACAACATGATGTATAACGTTTGTGCATCCTAAATACCTGTGACATTGAGTGTATTTTTTTCTGCCGCTAATCAAGGCGACATTAACTGTGCTGCGTCTGCTGTATAATGTTTGTGTATTCTAAATATTTCTGACATTCGGTGTAACTTTTTCTGCTGTTGGTGACAGCGACATTACCTGTGTAGCGTCTGCTGTATAACGTTTGCGCTTTCTAAATATTTCTGACATTCAGTGTAATTTTTTCTGCTGTTAGTGACAGCGATATTCCCTGCGCTACGTCTGCTGTATAATGTTTGAACATTCTAAATACCTGTGACATTCAGTGTAATTTTTTCTGCCGCTAATCAAGGCGACATTACCTGCGCTGCATCTGCTTACAATTTTTCCTCTAAAATCAATTTTATCTTCAGTTTTGGGCGTATTATTGTTGTTCTGTAAAAGTGGCGTAATACTTTGACAACATCGTTAACAGCGTCACATTGTGACTTGGGAGTCCAAGATGCATCCAGACATCCTCCCCATGCTGTTCCCAAACCATTTCAGTGGTGTTTCCATCATTTTCTGACCTTTTCCTGTGAACCAGACACCCTCCCCTCTTCAGAGCAGGGGGTGCCTGGTTTAGTGCTCTGGTTCACCCATTGACTTCCATTGTGCTCGGGTGCTCTGTAGAGCACTCTAGCATCACCAAGTGTTCTACCCGAGCACCCGAGCACTTTGGTGCTCGATCAACACTACTAGGCATCCAAACTAGATTTGTGGCCGCAACTGGCCGAGTTTGCTCTGGAAAACCTGTCCTGCCCGGCCAGTAATATGGCATCAGAGCGGGTGTTTAGGGCGAGGGGGGCATAGTTACCCCAAGGAGAACTTGCCTGTCCACCTAAAATGTGGAGAGACTGACTTTTGTCAAGATGAATCAGGCGTGGATCAGCCAAGATTTCCACTCACCAATGTCTGATGCATCAGATTAGATCATCCATGTTGCCTTGACAAGAGACCGGTTTCTTTTGGCTACCTGCCCCAACAAATATTCTGATGCTGCCACCCACCTGATGCCACACATCTTATGCCAAATGCTCCTACTTACACCCACCATCATCAGTGGGTACTGTTGTTACCACCCACCTCCCCACACTGTCGTCGTCCCAGTCTGTAGTCTGCTGCTGCTGCTTCCACAATTTTGTTGTGCCACTCTGTAGTCTGCTTCCACACTGTCGTTGTGCCACTTTGCAGTCTGCTGCTGATGCCTCCACCCTGTCGTCGTGCCACTCTGTAGTCTGATGCTGCCTCCACACTGTCGTCATGCCACTCTGTGGTCTCCTGATGCTACAACTGCTGCCACTGCCACCTCCACACTGTTGTCGCGCCACTCTGTATGCTGCTCCTGATGCTACTGCCACCTCCACACTGTCGTCGTGCCCCTCTGTAGTCTCCTGATGTTAAAGCTGCTGCCACTGCCACCTTCACACTGTCGTCGCACCACTCTGAATTCTCCTGATGCTACAGCTTCTGCCTGGGGTGTAGCTAAAGACTCATGGGCCCTAGTGAAAGAGTTCAGCTTGGGCCCCCCCTTCCCTCTTGCTTTCTGGTCAGGGGACAGGGAAGCACATAGTCTTCATGCTGCCTGAGGCAAAAATTGAAACGGATCCAACCAAAGAGGTGGAAGAGGAAAAAACAAAAGGGCCATAAGCCCTGGGGTAGGGCTGAAATGATCACTCGATTGAATGGAGTAACGACACAAAAAATTCTTGATGCGAATTTATTGCATCGAGGATTCGTTTGTGTCATGTGACCAAGGAGCGGAAGTGAAGCGCTTGCTATTACTCACCGCTCCGTGGTCATCTGGCGTCCCACACCGCGTTGCAGTGGATCCTGACACATCATCAGGAAGTAGTACACATAAGAGCACACTATGACCTGACGCTGTGTGACATCAGGGCGACAGTGCAGCGCACGGA
Source organism: Rhinella marina (assembly GCA_900303285.1). NCBI lineage: Eukaryota > Metazoa > Chordata > Amphibia > Anura > Bufonidae > Rhinella > Rhinella marina. The sequence goes on from ONZH01009671.1 coordinate 27,007, forward strand.
GAATAAGATGGATGAGCTGTGGAGTAGCACCCCTACAAGACAGGTAAGTATTTTACTTCACTGGCGCTGGTGACATGGCTAGTAGGGGGAGATTGTGGCCTGCTGATGCCAATGGGGGAACCAGCTGATGGCACTGGGGGGGGGAAGCTGATAGCACGGGGGGGGGCTGATGAGTTTTTATGAAGAAAAACGTTCTGTTAATTCGTTTTTTTGTTATTAGAGTACTTGATTAAACAGATTAATCGGTAGAATACTCCATTACAAAAACAGTTGATATTTGCAGCCCTACCCTGAAGTTGTGATGTACGATATATCTCCTGGAGAATGAATAGTAGATGAGCACACACAGCCCCATAGGTCCCAACCCTCCCGGATCAAGCGGGACAGTCCGGGTTTTTCACCACTGTCCCGCTTCTGATAAGCCCTACCATGCAGCATGTCCTGCCTCTCACTCACTGCGCGATGCTGTGTCCTTGGTCCCGCCTCCTCACACCGCCAAGGAAGAGAGTCGCTTGGAAGCCTTGACTGAGAGACTTGTAGGGAGGGGCCTTGGAAAAGAACACAATCATTGCCTCCAGCATCTGCAGTCCTCCTGCTGCGGACATGTCCCCAAATTCTTCTGTGATCACCAGAGAGTGTGGATCCACCTGCCTTCCTCCTATCACTGCAGAATTGGTACCTGTCCTGCTTGTTGCTGGCCTGGCCTCAAACTAGTAAGGTCCTGACCAGTTAAGTTTAACCCCTTCAGGCTCAGACATGTCACAGAGGCTGAGCTTTAGCCAAATGGTGTCAGCCAGCACCGCTCTACTCCTGTGATGTCCCATTTACTTATAATTAGGACACGCTCTGTCCATGCTAACTCCTTAGAGCTTGGACCTTAGGGTCCCTTCATGCGAACGTAATTCTGGGTCATCATCTGTTTCCCAATTTTGCGGAACGGGTGCAAACCTATTCATTTCAATCAGGCTACAATAGATGTGGACTGCAACGGTTGTCAGTGTTCCCTGTACCTGATAACCGGGCCGTGCAGGCAGTGTTGTACCCCACTCACTATACAGGCAGACTGTGGCGGTGAGCCTGCCCCTTCACAGCATCAAACATTGCAGACACCCGACTGCAATGAAAGGGAACGGCGATGACACCGAACCCCGTCATTGATCATAAGTCGTTCATGCCCGTATTGCGGACCACAGATTGCAGTTCCGCAATATTCAGGCACCTGCTGTGTGTGCACCATATCACAGATGGATGATACGGTGTGAAGGCAGGGAACAGAAACCCATGAAAGGCACAGTATGAATTGATGTCAGTGGGTGGGGAAATGCTTGTGTCCAGGGGGCGTGACATGGACATGGCCCATGTAAAATATTTTGCGGCGTGCTCAGCGTGCCGCTTCTTTTATTCCTCCTTCCTTTTTCAAAAGTTTTTGAGGTATGCAGGCGTAGCCCTGCTACACACACACACACATATCCCAGGACTGGTTTACATCGCATTTTACATGTATCTCTGTTGCATACACATTGCACAAGTAAAGCCTTGATACAAGAAAATTCTGATAAATGCGCATTAAAAGGCGCAGCTGTATAACATGTACATCACACACATACAACACAACTACATTCACTTCACAAAACAGGGACAGCACTGCTACATACACCCAGTCCACTGAGCATATAACCGGTTAAGGCACCACCTGGTCATGTGATCATCGAACTCCTCCCACACATGATCACATGGTCATGACATCATCACAGGTCCTTTACCTCCCCCAGCAACACAGTTTTCAACCTGACTCCTCCCACACAGGATCACATGGTCATGACATCACTGCAGGTCCTTTAGCCCACTTGTCTTTTCCATCTCTGCTGGAGGTATGTGTGCATTCACGTTCCCTGTCTGTTGGAATTAGGCCTCGTTCACACAGTCAGTATTTGGTCAATGATTGTTGTTGTGAATGTGTTTTCTGAATCCTGTGAGGTTTGCACTGGTTTTGTGTTCCTGGTGAGGAGGAGGCCACCTTGGGAGGGAGGTTTCTGTTCCTGGTGAAGAGGAGGCTGCCTCGGGAGGGAGGTTTATGTTCCTGGTGAGGAGGAGGCTGCCTCGGGAGGGAGGTTTATGTTACTAGAAACTAAAATGGTGTAAAACACAAGCACTTTGTATTATACTGTGTGCAGCTGATGTCACACACATATTATTTTTTGTAAAGTGTAGAAAATCTGTGAATCTTTATAATTTCTCTTCACATCAAATATAGCGGGAGACTCAGATTTCTTATAAAAATATTACATATTTATTGAAGAAGATACATCTTATTAAAGTCTATAGCAGAATTTACAGGAAAATATCAATAGAGTTCAGAGTTGTGCTTGACTCTTTGATGTTAATGTCTTGTGGTCCCATCCTTGAATGCCCCCGACTCACTTATAGCTTCACCCTTAAGTTATTCTGTTTCCATCCCCCTTTACATCCTCCCATCTCAGATCCTATATCCTTTCACCTTTGTCCTACTTTCTTAAAACTAATACTACTTCCAAATACAGTGGGGGAAAAAAGTATTTAGTCAGCCACCAATTGTGCAAGTTCTCCCACTTAAAAAGATGAGGTCGGCCTGTAATTGACATCATAGGTAGACCTCAACTATGAGAGACAAAATGAGAAAACAAATCCAGAAAATCACATTGTCTGATTTTTAAAGAATTTATTTGCAAATTATGGTGGAAAATAAGTATTTGGTCAATAACAAAATCAACAACATCTCAATACTTTGTTATATTTCCTTTGTTGGCAATGACAGAGGTCAAACGTTTTCTTTAAGTCTTCACAAGGTGGGCACACACTGTTGCTGGTATGTTGGCCCATTCCTCCATGCAGATCTCCTCTAGAGCAGTGATGTTTTGGGGCTGTCGCTTGGCAACACAGACTTTCAACTCCCTCCAAAGTTTTTCTATGGGGTTGAGATCCGGAGACTGGCTAGGCCACTCCAGGACCTTGAAATGCTTCTGTGTTGCCAAGTGACAAGTTCTTTTGATTCCGTGTTATAGAATAAGAAAAACTAAACAATCAACAATATTTCAAAGATTTATTTAAGATACAAAAGTATAAGACAAGTAGAAAATATCAAAGATACTTACAACACTACCAAGCTATACACATCTGCAAGTATCACTCTCCTTCTCGGCCAATATTCATGTGAGAAGAGCTCATTCCCACCGAATGATGGCCAAGGGGCAATGCACATCCCAGAATATGTCAGACTTAATGATGTGTCATATGATAACAAGCTACATATGCTTGGCTTCATACAAAGTTGAAATTCAGTTGAATTAAGGTTACATGAGCTGGCTCTTCGGCAGCCATGTTGTATCAGGGCAGCCATCTTGTCTGCACCGCCATTTTGATTTTTCATTACAGCTTCTTACGAAGCCACTCCTGCGTTGCCCTGGTGGTGTACTTGGGATCATTGTCATGCTGAAAGACCCAGCCACGTTTCATCTTCAATGCCCTTGCTTATGGAAGGAGGTTTGCGCTCAAAATCTCACGATACATGGCCCCATTCATTCTTTCATGTACACGGATCAGTCGTCCTGGTCCCTTTGCAGAGAAACAGCCCCAAAGCATCATGTTGCCACCTCCATGCTTCACAGTAGGTATGGTGTTTTTTTAATGCAACTCAGCATTCACTCTCCTCTACCAAACAGTTCTACTTTGGTTTCATCTGACCATATAACTTTCTCCCAATACTCTTCTGGAACATCCAAATGCTCTCTAGCAAACTTCAGACAGGCCTGGATATGGCTTAAGCAGGGGGAATCTTCTGGCACTGCAGGATCTCAGTCCCTGGCGGTGTAGTGTGTTACTGACGGTAGCCTTTGTTAAGTTGGTCCCAGCTTTCTGCAGGCCGTTCACTGGTTCTGGGATTTTTGCTCACAGTTCTTGTGATTATTTTGACCCCCACGGGGTGAGAACTTGTGTGGAGCCCCTGATGGAGGGAGATTATCAGTGCTTTTGTATGTCTTCCATTTTATAATTATTGCTCCCACAGTTGATTTCTTGCAGATTCAGTCTTCCCAGCCTGGTGCAGGTCTACAATTTTGTTTCTGGTGTCCTTCGACAGCTCTTTGGTCTTCACCATAGTGGAGTTTGGAGTGTGACTGTTTGAGGTTGTGGACAGGTGTCTTTTATACTGAAAGCAAACAGGTGCCATTACTACAGGTAATGAGTGGAAGACAGAGGAGCCTCTTAAAGAAGAAGTTACAGGTCTGTGAGAGACAGAAATCTTGCTTGTTTGTAGGTGACCAAATACTTATTTTCCACTATAATTTGCAAATAAATTCTTTAAAAATCAGACAATGTGATTTTCTGGATTTGTTTTCTCATTTTGTCTCTCATAGTTGAGGTCTACCTATGATGTCAATTACAGGCCGACCTCATCTTTTTAAGTAGGAGAACTTGCACAATTGGTGGCTGACTAAATACTTTTTTTCTCCACTGTAATATCCATTATTAAAACATGTCGGGTCCCAAATATCTATTAGTGTGGACGGGAAGCCATGTTTTATTAATATTTCATGTCTGCCAGATAAGAGAGTTGGAGTCTGCACAGGTAATGAGGATCATCCCAGAAATCTGGACCAACAATGATGGGGACTCCTCTCAGCTCCACCCTCTGCTGAATGGGGATAAATATGAACTATTGATAACATTTCTTTGACACAATTTGGGGATCTGATCGACATTGGGTTGTGTTCCACTTTTCTCTTCTCCCCGAAAAAAACAGAATGGACTCTGACCCCACAATTCGTTGTGTACGAACCTTTCTGCTTTTTATCCTTTTATTTTTATACTGTTTTGTGCACGTTTATGTATGTCTTATTTCTTGTAACTTTTTAAAACTAAGTACTGTACCTTTTAGTACATTAAAGCACATCCTTAATTGTTTTGCTTTGTGCCCTAAATGAGCCCAGTAACTTCCATTTTTTAAGTGTATGAGTGCGGTTTGCGTTACCGTGTATTTGCTATAAGTTTGGCCTGTGCTACTGTGAGCCTGCTTGCGAGTGGGGAACTGTGGGGTTTTCTATGAGCCCTTAAATAATCGGTATTGAATTAAATGTCTTAGATGGTGGCAGCTTATTGGGGTGTAGCATGAGAGGCTGTGTCGGGTGTGATCGAGGCTCAATCTGAGGCCTGAGTGTAGGGGCGCGAGAGATTGTGTGCATGAAATAGATCGACACTTGGCAGTCGCACCTGGGTCACGTGATAGGGTGGTTTCCGTACGTGACATCATAGTTTGTGATTGAATTTCCCGGCAATTAAATAAAAAAGTCAGCCAAGTGTGTGAAATGCCCCGATCCTTCCATGGATCCCTTCAGTCTCCTCACATCGCTGCAGTGACGTCATTGGTTAAAGGACTGATTCCAGTATGTATGAACAGGTCAAAGAAGTGGCCGTCAGCTCGAGTTATTGTGGAGTCCTGAGATGTAGACACATTGACCACGACCAGGTTCTCTTCATTGCTGATGTTTCCACCTTGAGATCCTTGTATTACTGAATATCTACAATACTATCTAGATTTTCTTTTAACTCCTGTAATCCCAAGCAACAGAAGTTGTGAAGTCTTTGTCTGATCTCTAGAATTCATCTACCAGATTACTGCTTTATACTTGCATTATGATCTAGTGCACATGACTGTAATCCGCACTTTACAGAAAATTATAGGACATGCTCTATCTATTGTGTAATTGACAAACGGATGTGGAAAGCACATGGAAGCATGTATTCAAAGTACCATCTCCTCATATGTCTCCTCTTATTATCTCCAGTAATTGTATTTTACATGGGATTTTGTAGGATTTTACATCATCTCATCTTTTCTCCATTCAGGTTCCTACAATATAGGATCCGCTCAGTGGAGATCTTCTATATAAGATCCTTCTCCTGATTGACCCATCAAGGATGGATAGGGACAGAGACAAGATGGTGGAGAGTATAATAAATCTCACCCTAGAGATCCTCTTCCGGCTTACTGGAGAGGTGAGAGATTCTGATGATGTCACATTACATCATCTTATCTATGTTACTAACAGATGGACATGACTGGAGAGGTGAGGGACTCTGGAGATGTATGGAGTGATATTTATTACTGTGTCTCTCCATAACCAGGACTACACAGTAGTGAAGAAGACCTCTAGTGAGCGCTGTCAGGACCCTGTGTCTGAAGGATGGGGAAGAACCCTGAGCCCAATCACAGGGCCTCCACCTCACCCCCTGATACATGAGGAAATCAATAGAGAGAAGATCCTAGAACTCATCAACAAGATGATTGAGCTGCTGACTGGAGAGGTGACACTGCTGGGAATGCTGGGACATTATACAGGAACGTTATGAAGGGATCTGGGTGATGACTGTATCATTGTGTTGTCAGGTTCCTATAAGGTGTCAGGATGTCACCGTCTATTTCTCCATGGAGGAGTGGGAGTATTTAGAAGGACACAGAGATCTGTACAAGGACATCATGATGGAAAATCACCAACCGCTTACACCACCAGGTAATAGACAGTATAGCTGTGAATTCAAAGACCTAGGAATAAATAGACTTAACAAGGCTTTTGTGCATAAAATGTTTACTAAACTATGATAAAACATACAGTACAGACCAAAAGTTTGGACACACCTTCTCATTCAAAGAGTTTTCTGTATTTTCATGACTATGAAAATTGTAGATTCACACTGAAGGCATCAAAACTATGAATTAACACGTGTGGAATTATATACTTAACAAAAAAGTGTGAAACAACTGAAAATATGTCTTATATTCTAGGTTCTTCAAAGTAACCACCTTTTGCTTTGATTACTGCTTTGTGCACTCTTGGCATTCTCTTGATGAGCTTCAAGAGGTAGTCACCTGAAATGGTATTCCAACAGTCTTGAAGGAGTTCCCAGAGATGCTTAGCACTTGTTGGCCCTTTTGCCTTCACTCTGCGGTCCAGCTCACCCCAAACCACCTCGATTGGGTTCAGGTCTGGTGACTGTGGAGGCCAGGTCATCTGGCGTAGCACTCCATCACTCTCCTTCTTGGTCAAATAGCCCTTACACAGCCTGGAGGTGTGCTTGGGGTCATTGTCCTGTTTCTAAATAAATGATGGTCCAACTAAACGCAAACCGGATGGAATAGCATGCCGCTGCAAGATGCTGTGGTAGCCATGCTGGTTCAGTATGCCTTCAATTTTGAATACATCCCCAACAGTGTCACCAGCAAAGCACCCCCACACCATCACACCTCCTCCTCCATGCTTCATGGTGGGAACCAGGCATGTAGAGTCCATCCGTTCGCCTTTTCTGCGTCGCACAAAGACACGGTGGTTGGAACCAAAGATCTCAAATTTGTACTCATCAGACCAAAGCACAGATTTCCACTGGTCTAATGTCCATTCCTTGTGTTCTTTAGCCCAAACAAGTCTCTTCTGCTTGTTGCCTGTCCTTAGCAGTGGTTTCCACCATGAAGGCCTGCTGCACACAATCTCCTCTTACCAGTTGTTGTAGAGATGTGTCTGCTGCTAGAACTCTGTGTGACATTGACCTGGTCTCTAATCTGAGCTGCTGTTAACCTGCGATTTCTGAGGCTGGTGACTCGGATGAACTTATCCTCCGCAGCAGAGGTGACTCTTGGTCTTCCTTTCCTGGGGCGGTCCTCATGTCAGCCAGTTTCTTTGTAGCGCTTGATGGTTTTTGCGACTGCACTTGGGGACACTTTCAAAGTTTTCCCAATTTTTCGGACTGACTGACCTTCATTTCTTAAAGTAATGATGGCCACTCGTTTTTCTTTTCTTAGCTGCCTTTTTCTTGCCATAATACAAATTCTAACAGTCTATTCAGTAGGACTATCAGCTGTGTATCCACCTGACTTCTGCCCAACACAACTCATGGTCCCAACCCCATTTATAAGGCAAGAAATCCCACTTATTAAACCTGACAGGGCACACCTGTGAAGTGAAAACCATTTCAGGTGACTACCTCTGGAAGCTCATCAAGAGAATGCCAAGAGTGTGCAAAGCAGTAATCAAAGCAAAAGGTGGCTACTTTGAAGAACCTAGAATATAAGACATATTTTCAGTTGTTTCACACTTTTTTGTTAAGTATATAATTCCACATGTGTTAATTCATAGTTTTGATGCCTTCAGTGTGAATCTACAATTTTCATAGAAAATACAGAAAACTCTTTGAATGAGAAGGTTTGTCCAAACTTTTGGTCTATACTGTATATACAAAAGATAACATACAGCGTAAAGTAGCTGTTGCCAAAGCTGCGGACAAATGACTCGGCTCTCCATCAACCAGATTCCAACTTGGCACCACGTCCATACCCTTATGATACAAAGAAAAGTGGTAGTAGCAAGACCCATTTTACCCTGATAATGTCATTAATGGATTTAACCTCTTTGTTACATGCTAGATTTTTTATTCCTTCCCGGCCTCTCCTAAAGGTCTTCAGTATCACCTTCCAAATTAGAGATCATTGGGGAAGATTTATCAAGGCAGTCTAAAAGAAAAGCCGCCATTCTTCATGAGTAGAATAGGAAATGAAATCTACGTTGTAATTGGTTGTCATGGGTAACAAAGACAGTTTTTATGTTATACAGTTTCGATCAATGAAACCCAAAGGGGGAGATTTAAGACTGCGTGAGCTGTGTGGGTCTTGATATTCCCTGCGCTCCCAGAGGATGTGCCTCATTTATGGCGAAGTGCGGTCATGCAGACATGTTCAGTTGCTAGGCAGACATAGGCCTTCATCACTGCTGCTTCAGTTCCTGCACTATGGGGGCCTAATTATTCTCATGTTATAGTCCTGCCATGCATTGGTAAGAACTTTTGCTTTCCCGTCTCCTGTTCCTCTGTGTCACTACTGATCACAATGTTAGATCCTGATCCTGACATCAATGTGGTTCCTAGCCACGCTCCCATCTTGTCCTTCGCTCCTTTACTGACTCCTCTGCTATTGCATTAGTGCTACTGCTAATCCACAATTATTCTGTAGGCTGTGGTCTGGAGGTCATCCTGCAAGAGAGTTTATATGTAGTGTTGAGCAAGCACCTCTGTGCTCGTATGTTTGGGTGCTCTGGCCGAGCACTAGGGGTTGCCCGGGTGCTCGGCCGAGCACCCGAGCATAATGTTAGTCAATGGGACTAAACCAGGCACCCCCCGCTCGGAAGAGGGGAGGTGTCTGGTTAATAGAAAAGTTCAGAATCGCGA